>PVJC01008004.1:0-49644 GCA_004026665.1 Murina feae | reverse complement strand
CCTCCCCTCCTGGCCTGATCGCCCCTAACTGCCTCTGCCTCGGCCCTGCCACCATGGCTTTGTCCAGAAGGTCTCCAGGTCTAATTAGCATATTATCCTCTTATTAGTATTACTAGGGGCCTGGTGCACAAAAATTTGTGCACTCGGGGGGGTCCCTCAGCCCGGCCTGTGCCCTCTCCCAGTCTGGGACCCCTTGGGGATATCAACCTGCTGGCGTGCCTGGCCAGCCTTGGGTGAGGGGCTGATGGCTGTTTGCAGGCTGGACAAGCCCCCCAGTGGGGACCCTCACCCCATGGGGATGTGGCCAGCCTGGGTGAGGGGCTGAGGGCCGTTTTCAGGCTGCCCACAGTTCCCATTGACCCAAGGTCCCAGCGAGGCTGACTGGAATCAGGTTTCTGGGGTTTATTTATCTTCTATATTTGAAACTTTGTTGCCTTGAGCAGAGGCCCGGCTGGCCTAGGCAGGCAGTTTCAGCTCTATCGCTGGTGTAATGGAAGCCTCCTGTTTGCTCTAGCTCTATGGCTGCCAGCCGCCATCTTGGCTGGGTTAATTTGCATACAGCCACTTTGATTGGCTGGTGGGAGTGGCTTAGCTGGTAGGTGTGGCTAAGGGAGTCTCAGAGTGATGGTTAATTTGCATATTACTCTTTTACTACATTAGATTAGTATAGATGAAAGCTACAGAACAATATCTCATAAATATAGACACAAAAATTCTCAATGAAATAATAGCAAATTGCATCCAGCAACATAAAAGAAGTATTATATGAATGAGCAAGTGGGATTTATCCCAGGAATGCAAAGTTGGCTGTTAATATCCAAGAATAAATTAATATAATATACCGTATCTATAGAATAAAAAACAAAAACCATATCTCAACTGATGCAGAAAAGATATTTGACAAAATCCAATATTCATTCATGATAAACACACCCAACAAATGAGGAGGCGAAGGGAGTATCTGCACTCTGACAAAGAATTTTTGTGAAAACCCCACCGCTAACACCATACATAATAACAAAGATTGAACACTGTCTCAATAAGGCCAGGAACAAATCAGGGATGTCTGTCCTTGCCAATTCCATTCAACACTGTACTAAAGGTTCTAGCCAGGGCACTTATGCAAGAAAAAGACATAAAAGGCATGTGAATTGGAAAAAAATAAATAAAACTATCTCTATTCACAGATTATCTTATAGCAAGAATCCCAAGGAGGCCATTGAAAAACTATTAGAACTAATAAATTCAGCGAGGTTGCAAATAATAATATCAATACACAAAAACAAATTGTATTTCTATATATTTTTCAATGATCAATCTGAAAACAGAATTTAGGAAAAAACTCCATTTACAAAACCATCAAAAAGACTAAAGCATCAGGAACAAATTTAAAATACAAAATGTATGCTCTGAAAACTATAAAAGATTGTTGAAAGAAAGAAAAAGATCTAAATAAATGAAAAAGCATCTCATGTTAAAAATTGGAAGACTTCAACAGTAAATCAAGAAAAGGTGTGGGTATAAATATAGACATGGAGCAATGGAACACAAGGAGCTAAGACCATTCGATGGGTAAAAAATAATCTCTTCAACAAATGATACAGGGACCACTGGATATCCACATGCAAAGGATGATACTGGATCTCTACCTCAAATCATATACAAAAATTAACTCAAAATGAATCAAAGAACCAAATGTAAGAGCTAAAACTATAAAACTATTAGAAAAACAGGGAAACATATTCATTATATTAGATTTAGCAATGGATTCTTAGATATGACAACCAAAAGCATGAACAACAACAACAAAAAAGATAAACAGGACTTCATCAAAATTAAAAATATTTTTGCATCAAAAGACATTACCAAAAAAGTGAAAAGATAACTGACAAGATGGAATAAAATATTTGCAGATCATATATCTGATAAGGACCTCCTATCCATAAAGTACAGAATTTTTACAACTCAACAAGACAAATAATATAATTTTAACAGTAGGCAAAGGATCTGAAAAGATTTCTCCAAAGAAGATATACATTTTAAAAATGCTCTTAGTCTTCAAGGAAATGAAAAATCAAAACCACAATGAGATACCACTTCATACCCAAAAGGATGGTTAAAATCAGAACAGATAACGAGTGTTATCAAAGATATGGACAAATTGGAACTGTCCACTGCTGGTGGGAGAGCAAGTTACCATTTAACCCACCAATTCCATTCCTATGCATACACCCAAGAAAAGTAAAAACATATGTCCACACAAAAATGTGTACACAATGATTTATAGCAGCATTGTTCACAGTAGCCAGAAAGTGAAAACAACCCAATGCCCACCAACTGATGAATAAATAAACAAAATTTATATTCTGTATATCTTATAAAATAGAATATTACTCATTCACAAAGTATTGGTATAGATGAATCTTGAAAACATTAAGCTAAGGGAAAGAAGCCAGTCATAAAGGAGCACAAGTTGAATGACACCTTTATATGCACTATCTAGAACAGGCAAAGAAGAAGTAGTAGTGGTTACTTAGGGCTAGGAGTGGGAGGGATGGAGAGACAGGGGATGGTAGCTAAAGGGTAGGAATTTGTTTTTGAGCTGAAGAAATGTTCTAAACCTGATAGTGGTGATGGTTGCATTTGTGAATCTAGTAAATGCTACTGAATTGTACACTTTAAGCAGGTAAATTGTATGGTATGTAAGTTATACCTCAATAAAGCTGTTATAGAAAAAAAGGAAAAAGAGGAAATATCTGAGATGCAAGAATGTTGGATAAGATATGGGCAAACGTGTGATAGGGCTAAAGAAACATCTGTGTAAAATAAGACTGTAAATTGTGACTTTAAAGAAGAATTAAGACAAATAGAATAGCAGACAATAACTGCATGTATGTTGGGAGAGATCATGGAATTAAAGTATCCCAATTCTTTCCCTTACCTGTGTAGCCATGGTTTGGGGTTGGTTAAGTCATTAATTAATTTTAGATTTTAAATAACCGTGATCAAATTGAATAAGTGATCACTAAAATCATAAAAACAATGTGTAATTTCCAAATTTGTAAAAAATGGAACATAAAAAGTAAAAACAAAAGTGACCAGCAGCACTCTAAGGGCTGGCGCCAAATCCTGCCCGCCACCTGTTTCGTAAAGAAAGTTTAACTGGAACACACTGTGCTTGTTGGTTTGTCTCTGGTTCCTTCTAAGTGACAATGGCAGCATACAGATGGCCTACAAAGTCTAAAGCACTTCCGACCCGGCCTCTGTAAGAAAACTCTGCCGACTCCTGCTACAGAATACTACACACTCTGGGCTGTTTCCTGAGCCTGGGAATAAACACAGTACCTCCTCCTCTCACTTCACCAGAGGCACATCACATAAACAGCCTTCAAGAAAGAACTTCAACACCCTTGGCCAATGCATATTTCTCCACCTGCTCCTCAGCTCCCACTGCTCCCCAGCTCTCTTCTGATTTAACCTCCAGATTCTAGCTCCCTCAGACAAACAGCACAGAGCTCTTAGCCATGTGTCATTCAACTCAAGCTAGCAAGCAACACTGTAATGTGGGCAATCCCCAAATGGTGTGAGCGTGTATGTGTGTGTACATGTGTGAAGCTCTGAAAAGACACTGGGATACTGTTAGCCATGGATATCGACTGCTTGGGCAGGAATATGGCCACATGTTATACAATGTGCTATGCTCACTGCTTGATCTTTTCATTAAACTATTTGTCTAGAGGTAAGTGTAGCTTCACATGCAGCCATGAGAAACAAAGCAGAGATCCTGAGTGCCCTTTACCCAGCCCCGCGGTGATGTCTTTCAGAAATGATTGAATACAGTCTCACAGCCAGAAGAGTGACCCTGAACACTGCTCCATCTTCTGCCCATCTCCAGAGTTCTGCACGTACCATTGTGCGTGTGTGTGATCAAACATGCAGGTTCATGCACCCACCAACTCAGTAAAGTTAGAGAGCAGTCCCGCACAGCAAGGATCCCTCGAGTAGGCCTTTTATACTCGCACTCACTTCCTCCGCCCTCCTGCCCAATCCACAGCAATGACCCATCTCTGTCATTGCAAATGTGTCACCTATGCCTGGCTGGTTAAGAGTCAACCCAGGAACTAGGAGGTCATGGTTCGATTTCCAGTCAGGGCACATGCCTAGGTTGCGCGCTCGATCCCAGGTTGTAGGGGATGTATAGGAGGCAGCTGACCCATGATTCTTTCTCAGTGTTGACGCTTCAATCTCTCTCTCCCTCTCCCTTCCTCTCTTGGGAATCAATAAAAACATCCTATCTAATAAAAGGGTAATATGCAAATTATCTGTCGCTCCGTCACAAAGATGGTGGCGCTCAGTCCCCTCAACGCTTCCGCTAGAATGTCCAGTACTGTCAGCCCTGTTTGCCCCTCACTGAGAGCAGACACCAGGGCCCTGCTTGCCCCTGACCATGGTGGCAAGCCAGAGAACAGACAGGCAGGCAGTTCATTCCTTTTCACTGCTCAGCAATGTGTTCAGGCAACCTGCGGGAGGTTACCTGCTGACACCAGGGCTGAGTCCAGATTCTAGCCTGGATTTTGGGCGTGCATGAGTCTTCTGTTCTCAGAGAAGTGGCTAGCGGGGTCACAGGCTGCCTGCATGTGTAGTTTTGTATGAAGCTGCAATAGTGTTTCCCCGAGGGGCTGGTGTGTGTGAGTGACCCTGCTTCTCTGCGTTGCACTCAGTGTCCCCCTAATGTGCTTACTTTAGCCATTCTCATCACTGTGCAAGATTATGTTTACATGAGGTTAAAAAACTGAAATAAAATTAGAAAGTAATCCATGCTTATTTAGCAGGCATTTTGAAATCATAGAAATGGATAAAAAAGGAAGTAAAGTCCTGTTTCCTCTTGAAAAAAGAAGCAATGCTGTTATTTATCCAACAATCAAGAAATGGCGCAGATTCTGTCACTTGATGCCAAGGCTGAGGCCCACTGTGGGTCTCTCAGCTTTGACAGTGTGGCTTTTGCAGGGCCCTCCTTGGCCAGACAACAGTGAGGCCTCACAGTGGGAACCACTCACAGCATGAGCACCAGGACAGGCCGTCCTGGGCACCAGGGCCGCTGCCAGTGCACACAGGAGGCCAGCACTTGCTCCTGCCTCTGTCACCTCCCATTTCAGCATCTACCACTTGATAGCCCAGTGCAGCCCATGGATCCCTCAGAATAACATCTTTCAATGCAGAAAATAAAGGACAGAGGTAACCCTATCAGACATAATTTTTAAAACAAGTGTGTTACCCAGAACTACAGAACCAAATCTCATGAGGATTGCACAGCTTCCATGAAGCTTCAGTAGCAGCTGCAGTGCGAAATGAAAGGTCTCATTTCTCAGTGCAGCCGGGATCCTGTTCACCCCATAGATGTCATTGCCATATTCATATGGAAGGAAATGCTAACTTATTAAAAGGTATTTTTCTACCCAGTTCCATGGAGGTTCTGAATTCCCTGGTTTGACAGAACCAGAAAGGACAGGACCAGGCCTCTTCCCTAAAAGTTTCTCCCATGCTCTCCTGGGCCAGAGTTGCAGAGGAAGAAAGCCCCTTACCCAGCCCAGGGCGGGTCTGGACCCCAGGGAGGCCACAAGAGGGCGGCTGATGCCAGCCAGTACCCCAGCTTCTCAACAGGAAGTGCAGAGAGGTGGCCGCAGCCCTGGGCCCCAGCATGGGGTGCGGAGACAGCTGGGCCCAGGGATAGACTGGAGCCACTTGAACCAACCCTCCCCAGGCCAGTCCATCTGGGGACAACCTTAACCATGCTTCTCTAAAGTCCCCAATTTCTGCCTCAAGACCAGGACACATCTCTCAGGAAAGCCCAGCTCAGTGTGAGAGCCTAAGGAGCACCCGGTGAGCTTCTGGAAAGGCCTTCTTACCTTGGTCAGCGCGAAGGCCACTGTCCCGTCGTCCTCCGTGGAAAGGTCAAGCAGCTTCTGGTAAAATGCTTCGTCATAAGGCCCATCGATCTGCAATGCTTTCCTGAAGGGGAAGGACAGAAATAGGATGCCACAGGCACAGGGGCTGTTACTTAAACTGCTAACAGTTCAGCAATCACACCTCTGGCTCACAGGGCTCCTCCTCCTCCAAGTCTACTTTGCCCTGAAGACCCTGCAAGACCAGAGCCTGGGAGCTGAGCTGAACACGTCCTGATTCCGACACACGGCGTCCAAGTCAGAATCCGCGTGAAGGGACAGTGGGAGGCCCAGCCACCCTGACTGGTGGGCACAGGGAAGCCTGAGGCAGAGGCTGGCAAGCAGCACTGCCCCCTGCAGCTCAACCCCTACTCAGGACCCAGAGCTGCCTCTGAGGACTGTCCAACCTCCAGGACATGCTGCTTTTCCAGAAACAGATCTCACAGCACTGTCCCGGGCAGGCCTGAACCTGAAGGGACGGAGGGAAGGCGGCTGGGGTGGATCAGCCTCCTGAGAGCCCTGTGCTGTCCTCCACTGGAGAACCCTAACCCTCACTCCATCTCACCCTCAGAGCTGCTCGGGGGCCCCACCTGGGCCCAGAGGGGCAGGGGTACCACGGGCCAAGCCTCACCTCTGCTCAGGAAACTCCTCCAGGTACCGCTCAACCCGTCGGTACAGAGGGTAGAGGCCTTCGATGTCCAGCAGGTCCAACATCTGCACCTGAAGGGTTTGGTACAGAAGACAGCCTTTCGGCAACCCCGACTGCTCCAGGCTGCTTTTTCCTACCAAGAACATCCGGGGAAAAGAAGGGTTACTGTCAAGGGCTGATGTCGGCAGCAGGCACAGGCTGCCCCGCTTCAGAGGTGCTGGGGCTGCAGGCACGTGCACAGGGCCAGGGGACCCACATCTCACTCTGTGCCTCTCTTCTCTCGCAGCATCCGTCAACTCCATCACACCAATCCAGAGCTGTTCAGAGAGATGGCTCTCAGATAAGGCACAACATTTAAAGTGACCATGTTAACAGCCCCTAAATCTGAGAGAGCATGTCTGTGCAGCCCCGACCCACAGCCCACGTGGAGAAGAGGTGGCACATGGAGGGTGGTGGTTTCAGCTTGTGACTGGGTGACCTCACTTCTAACAGTCACCCACAGCCCCACCAGAGCTCAGACCACAGGGCTCCTAGCAGCAAATCCACACAGTTTCTTCTTCCTAATCAGCTCCTCATGCCACAGACCTGAGCATGTGGTGGAGCTGCTGGCGGATGACACAGGGACAAACGAGGAGCGCTAGGACACTCAGGACAAAAATCCAAGCTAGCCTCCTGGAAGCCCAGAGGCCACCAAGTCACAGCCAGCTCCTGGTGAGTCTGTGAGGAACAGGCCCTTGAGCAGGGAGCACCCAGAGCCAGGAGCCCTGCACCTGCTAGCTCTGCACCCTCCCTCCCCCTGCAAAGGGCCTGCACTGTAGGACTCCAACTTCTGTGCCTGAGAACAGGCTGAGAAAGCCTGCCCCAGGTTCACAAAGAGGATGGATCAGGAGGACGTGGAGAAAGCACTCAGCCAACACTGACATGGCAGACAGTGATATAGGGAAGATCTGATCTGTCATGTACACATCCACATCGGAGACGAGAAGGGAGCCTCCCCACCTAGGGCTCAGAGGCAAGGAGGCTGGCTCTGGGGAGGCCTATGGGGCCCAGGCTGCTCCTGCAGAAGCTCCATGAGGCCAGGCAGGACCCCAGCAGGCGACGCCTGGACTCTGCCCACCTGCGAGCCTACCTTGGTGACGCAGGCTCCTGCCAAAGGGGCTGGCTTCACAGACACAAGGCCCTGGGGACCCAGGCCCCAACTTCAGGGCACTTGCCCGGCCCTTGTCCGAGCCACTGAGCAGCACCCGCGTGATGACGCGCACCAGCTCCCGGATCACGGCCCTCGCGCAGTGGGGCCCGCTGGCCAGGCCGTTGGAAGGGTAGAAGAACGGCTTCAGGTGATGTGCCAGCTCCCGCCAGTCAACTGCGGGGCTGCGGGCGTCCTTGCAGCCATAAATCAGCTCCCCATTCTGCAGGAAAGAAACAGGACAGGCAGGGAAAGGGACTGAACACCCACCCGTGCCCACTGGGCCTGCACAGTGCTGTGGAGGGGGGAGCCCACTCTCACGCACCCTGTCACGGACCCAAAGGCAAGCCCCACTGGAAGGTGGGAAAGACCGGAGTGCTGAACTGAGGTACAAACCCTCAGGCCAGAAAGAGCGCACTGGCCACCAGACTGCAGAGGCAGGGATGCTGTCTCCTGCGACACCGTCCGTCGAGTCTGAGCAGAGGAACTGTGAGGCAGTGTGGACGCTGTGGATGGCCAGTTCTGCAGAGCTCTGTCCTCTGCGAAAGGCTGGGCCAGGTCCCGCCAGGGTGGATGTGAAACCCTCGCTTTTGAGGCCATCTGCCTTCTAAACCAAGTCCAGCAAAGAAACCCCTTGTGGTACCGGTGTTCACAGGCTGCCGGCAGGAATCTCCCGTGGGCCTAGTCCATAAATTTTACAGGATCTACACCAAGCATGTCAAACTCTTGGCCCACGGGCTGTATGCAGCCTATAACAAATATTTTTGCGGCCCAGCCAATTTAACGGTATGTAAGAAACGTTTTAATAAAAATTTCGTGACTTAATTTTTACAATATCCTGTTATACATAGTTTCTACTAACAAACTACGATGTTTGCGAATGACTGATTACTATAATCGCGTTGCATTCATTTCCCTTACGCGACTTACGCACAGGGGCACCATTTCTCTCCACTAACGCCAGCAGCAAATATTTTAGCAGCCGATGGCCACATCATTAGTCTTGGACTGACTTGTTTGGTGTGCGCAACAGGAAATATTTCGCTTTCGGAGAACAAGAAAAATAGGTTTATTTGCATTACGCTTATTAATTTATGCAGTTATTCAGTATCTGGTAAGTTAATGTTCAAGAAAAAATATTAATTATTAAAATGTTATTTTATGTGAACAATGACTCATTTATTTCAGCCCTTTGTATTCAGCATGTCTCTAAATAAACCTACGTTTCTATGAAAACTGAAGCTTTTGTTTTTTTGCGGCCACATAAACGTAACCCTTCTTTATTTGGTCCGTGTTGGCCTTTGAGTTTGACTGGCTTGGTCTATGGTGTCTGGTAAAAAGGCCCCAAGAAATTCCTCGTTCCCACCCGCTGAGCAGCAGCCAACCCCAGGGAAGTGGAACCTCTTGCCTGGTTTCCTTGCCTGTGAGAAGATGTGGCCAACAGCCTGCAGGATGTGCCCAATGGCCCATCCATCTCCCTTGATATTCACACCCCGAGGTTCTCGCCACTTTACAGAGATTTGGTCCATGTGACCAACAGCATAAGGGCAGAGTGGCAGCGCATCCAGCTATAGTCTTTCATAGATTAGGGAAGAAAAGTGCCTGACTTGCCCTGTGGCTCTCTTTTTGGATCACAGCAGTGGTCGATGCTCCGGGAGCTCAGACTGGCTCAGCCAGGGTTTCGCTGGGAGCAGCCTCCGGAGAGACCCTGAGCCAGAGCTGCCCCCACTGCTCTGCCCGGCAGAGCTGAGGTGTGAGTGCCTGTCACGCAGCAGCAGAGCATATCGACGGAACATTCCTGCTCCACCCCAGTGGCCAAGGGAAGGCAAGTCAACCCACAGGAGTGCAGACAGGTGTGCCTCCCTCGCCAACATCCTGGGAACCAACGGGATGTGGCTTCCCCAGGAGGCCCTGCTGGCACTGTCAGAGCTCAGTGGGTGTCCAGGGTGATGGGGACACAATGAAGGTTACAACCAGCCAAGGCCAGGGAAGCCATAAGAGATACCCTTTAGATAGGCCTTTTGCGGAGCAGGGTGTACCAGGTAAAGGGCAGGCAGTAGTTCCCAGGAGGAAAACAGGCCAAGAGGATGTGCTGAGCTGGCACAGGGGGCCGGGACTGAGCCTGAGGCCCAGTGCGGTGGCAGCGCTGGCCCGCGAGGCTGGTTCCCCTCCCAGTCCAGGAGGGCTGAGCAAGCCCAGAGGTGGGCGACCGCTTCTCCCCAGAGTCTAAAGTCAGAGGGCATGGAATTTGACCCCCACAGATACAGCTGCTCAAGAACCTCATGAGACTTTTGGAGGAGAACCATCAACTCAGGTTCCATGTCACTCCACATGCCCCCTCAAAGTTTCACAAGTGATCAGTGTTGGGTGGACAGAGCCACAGTCATGGAGTCTATGAACAACACGTGGACGAAGAGCAGGATGGCAGTGCTGACTGTGGCCAGGAAACTGCTCCATACCGGAAGCAGTGCTGCATGCAAGGTGAGAGCTGCAGCACCTCAGCTTGCTCAGGTGAAGTGATGACACCTGGGCCAGATCAGGGTGGCTCATTGGTTGAGCACTGACCCATGAGGTCACAGGACCCATTCCCTATCAGGGCACACACCTGGGTTGCAGGCTCGATCCCCAGGAGGAAGTGTGCAGGAGGCAGCCGATCAATGTTTCTCTCTCATTCATGTTTCTCTCTATTTAAGTCAATAAAAACAAATTTTTTAAAAAGTGATTGCTCTAGGTGTTATTTTTAAAAGTCATGCTGTGTACCTTCTCTTAATCCATCCCTTTTTTTAATCTTTATTGTTCAGATTATTACAGTTGTTCCTCTTATTCCCCCCATAGCTCCCCTCCCGGTTCCCACCCCACCTTCTGCCCTTACCCCTCCCCACCACTGTCCTCATCCATACGTATACAATTTTTGTCCAGTCTCTTCTTGCACCACCAACACCTCTTTCCCCCTGAGAACTGTCAGTCCCCTCCCTTTCACCAGTTTAATCTGTTCATCAGATTTTTTATTCACTTGATTTTTAGATTCACTAGTTAATAGATATGTATTTGTTGTTCATAATTTGTATCTTTACTTTTTTTTCTTCTTCCTCTTCTCAAAGAATACCTTTCAGCATTTCATATAATACTGGTTTGGTGGTGATGAACTCCTTTAGCTTTTTCTTGTCTGTGAAGCTCTATCTGACCTTCAATTCTAAATGATAGCTTTGGGGAGAAAAATGGTGGCCATTTTGTCCCGGAGCAGATCAGGTGAGCAGCTAAAACGAGTAACATCCAGCTGAAATTGGCATAGGAGACTCAGTTGGGAGTGACAGTTTGCAGCCGGGCAACTGTTGGAGTTCGCCGGATGGGGTTCCCCTAACTGGGAAGCCTCCACTGTTGTTGAAATCTCTCCCGGAGCAATGACTCTGCAGAGGAGACCATGCCATCTTGAAGGGGAGAGTGCCTGTTATCAGAAGGCTATACATCCAGGGATCCCACAACAGCGGCACCTAGGAACCCAGGAATACCGGATATCATGAATATGTGGACTCAGATGAGCCTTGTGCCTCCTCACAGAAAGGAAAGAGAGAACTACATAACCAGACACCCAGAGAAGAGAGATCATGGGGAGACAAAGAAACAGCCCGCATATGAAAGAGAAACAGGCATCACCAGAAAAGGAAGTATACAAAACGGAGGCAAGCAACCTGTCAGAGAAGGAATTCAGAGAAATGGTCATAACGTGGTTGAGAAGAATGGAAGAAAAATTCAACAATATGCGTAAGAACCAAGAGGAAATGAAGAAGAACCAAGAAATGAAAAGTGACATCCCTGCTATAAAGAACTCAGTAGAAAGCATCTATAGTAGATTAGAAGAAGCAGAGGACCGCATCAATGAGCTAGAAGACAAGGTAGGAAAAAATACCCAACCAGAGCAGCTTCTAGAAAAAAAAAATTAAAAAGCAGGAGGAGAGCCTAAGAGAACTTTGGGTCAACATGAAAAGAAATAACATCCTTGTAATAGGGGTGCCAGAAGGAGAGGAAACTGAGCAAGGAATAGAAAGCTTGTTTGAAGAAATAATGACAGAAAACTTCCCTGATATAGGGAAGAAAAAACTCGCACAAATCCAAGAAGCTCACAGATTTCCAAACAAAATGAACCCCAAAAGGCCAACACCAAGGAACATCATAATTAAACTGGCAAACACCAATGACAAAGCAAGAATCTTAAAAGCGGCCAGAGAGAGACAGAAAGTTACCTACAGAGGATTCCCCCATCAGACTAGGGACTGATTTATCTACAGAAACACATCAGGCAAGAAGGGAATGGAATGAAATATACAAAGTCTTGCAAAGGAAGGGTCTGAATCCAAGAATACTGTACCCAGCAAGGCTAACAATCAAAATTGAGGGTGAAATCAGGAATTTCACAGGCAAAAAAGGACTAAGGGAGTTTGTTACCACCAAACTCCTAGCAATAAATGTTAAAGGGTCTGCTGTAAAAAGAAAAAAAAAAAAAAGGAAACTAAGAAGGAACACAGGGATAAGGAATAAAAATGGTGACAATTATCTATCAATAATAACTTTTAAATGTAAATGGATTAAATGCCCCAATCAAAAGACATAGGGTAACTGAGTGGATAAGAAAACTTGACCCATACATCTGCTGTCTACAGAAAACCCACTTCAGAAAAAAAGACACACACAGACTGATGGTGAAGGGATGGAAAAAGGTTTTTCAGGTGAATGGAAATGAAAAAAAAGCTGGGGTAGCAATACTTATATCTGACAAATTAGGTCTCAAAGTGAAGGACATAAAAAGAGATAAGGAAGGCCACTTCATAATACTAAATAGATCAATCCAACAAGAAGAAATAACTCTAATAAACATATACGCACCCAATATAGGAGCACCCAAATATATAAAAAAAAACTTCTGAAGGATATCAAGGGAGAGATTGAGAGCAATACAATCATAGTGGGGGACTTTAATACCCCACTATCACCATTGGACAAATCCTCTAAACAAAAAATCAACAAAGAAACATCAATCCTAAATGACTCGCTAGATCAGATGGAATTAATTGACATCTTCAGAACACTTCACCCCAAAGCCACAGAATATACATTCTTCTCAAGCGCACATGGGTCATTCTCAAAGATAGACCATATATTGGGTCACAGGCAAAATCTCTTCAAATTCAAGAAGATAGAAATCATATCAAGCATCTTCTCAGATCACAATGGCATAAAACTGGAAATCAACTACAATAAAAACAATCCAAAAAAATCAAACATGGAAACTAAACAGCATGCTATTAAACAATGACTGACTTACCACAGAGATGAAAGAAATAAAAAACATCATGGCAACAAATGACAATTAAAACACAACAATCCAAAACCTCTGGGACACAGTGAAAGCAATCTTGAGAGGGAAGTTCATAGCTCTACAAGCCTACTGCAAAAAACAAGAAACAATGATAATAAATTACCTAACCCTACAACTCAAATAGTTAAAAAGAGAGCAACAAGAAAAGTCCAGTTTAAGCAGAAGGAAGGAAGTAATAAAGATCGGAGCAGAGATAAATGACATAGAAACCAAAAAAACCAATACAAAAGATCAACAAAACCAAGAGCTGGTTCTTTGAAAGGATAAACAAGATAGATGAACATCTAGCCAAGCTCATCAAGAAGCAAAGAGAGAGGACTCAAATAAAATCAGAAATGAAAGAGGGGAAATAACAACAGACCCCACAGAAATACAAAGGATTGTTAAAAAATACTATGAATAACTCTATTCCAACAAACTGGACAACCTGGAGGAAATGGACATATTCCTAGAAAAATACAACCTTCCAAAACTCAATAAGGAAAAATCTAAAAATCTTAATAGGCCAATAACTATGGAAAATATTGAAGCAGTAATCAAAAAGCTTCCAGCAAACAAAAGCCCAGGACCAGACAGCTTCACAGGGGAGTTTTACCAAACATTCAAGGAAGAACTAAAACCTATCCTCCTCAGACTATTCCAAAAAATTCAAGAGGAAGGAACACTTCCAAGCTCATTCTATGAAGCCAGCATTACCCTAATACCAAAACCAGACAAAAACAACACAATGAAAGAGAATTACAGGCCAATATCCCTCATGAACATAATGCCAAAATCCTCTACAAAATCCTAGCAAATTGGATCCACCAGTACATCAGAAAGATCATACACCATGACCAAGTAGGATTTATCCCAGATATGCAAGAATGGTACAATATCCGCAAATCAATAAGTGTGATACATCACATAAACAAACTGAGAGATAGCTTTGCTGGGTAGAGTAATCTTGGTTGTAGGTTCTTGCTATTCATCACTTTGAATATTTCTTGCCACTCCCTTCTGGCCTGCCTGCATAGTTTCTGTTTAGAAATCAGCTGACAGTCATATGGGTGCTCCCTTGTAGGCAACTAAGTGCTTTCCTCTTGCTGCTTTTAAGATCCTCTGTCTTTTGCCCTTGGCGTTTTAATTATGATTTGTCTTGGTGTGGATTTGTCTTGCCTTGGATTTCTTTTGTTTGGGATCCTCTGTGCTTCCTGGACTTGTAAGTCTATTTCACCAGGTAGGGGAAGTTTTCTGTCATTATTTCTTCAAATAGACTTTCAGTATCTTGCTCTCTCTCTTCTTCTGGCACCCCTATAATTCTGATGCTGGTACGCTTGAAGTTGTCCCAGAGACTCCTTACACTATCTTCATATTTTTGGATTCTTTTTTCTTTTTTCTTTTCCAGTTGGGTGTTTTTTGCTTCTTTGTATTTCAAATCTCTGACTTGATTTTTGCGATCCTCTAGTCTGCTGTTGGATCTCTGTATAGTATTCTTTATTTCAGTCAGTGTATGCTTAATTTCTAGCTGGTCCTTTTTCATATCCTCGAGGGTCTCACTAGATTTAACGAGGGTCTCACTAAATTTACAAGCGGTTCCTAGAAAATTCTTGAAAAACCTTGTAACTGTAGTTCCAGTAGTTTGCTTTCTCTATATCCAGTAGTTTGCTTTCCTCCATTTCTGTCATTTGTGACCTGTTTCTTTGTCTCCGAATTTTGGCTGCTTCCCAGTGTTAATAGAGTGGCTTTCTGTGCTAGGTGTCCTATAGGGTCCAGTGGCTCAGCCTCCCCAATTATGTGAGGTGGACACTCTTGGTGCACCCCTTTGTAGGCTTTGTGCACAGTCTTGTTATAACTAAGCCTTGATTGTTGTTGGTATCACTGGGAGGAATTGACCTCCAAGCCATTTGGCTGTGAGAATCAGCTGTGTCTCACAGGTGGGAGAACTTCTGTGCTGGAGACACCCTTATGGGGCAGGACTTGCTTCAGTGAGGCTTTGGTGCTTACTGAGTCTGCCCCCTGAGTGTGTTCCTCATGGATCTGAGGAGTTGTAATCTGGATGGTCCCACACTGATCACTTGGTACACTGGCTCTTGGATCTCCAAGGAGGTGCTAATTTAGCCTCTGCCTGAGGCTACCCAGCAGGAGCTACAGAGAGATCTGCAGATTCCTCTTCTCTGTTTGGGATTTGGAGGTGCCCAGATGAGGCCCAGCTGTGAAGCAATACAAGCTGCTGTGGGGCCTTGGGCCTTCTTTTGGATGTTCTGGGTCTCTCTGACCCAGCTGCAGTTTATTAGGTAATTTTAGATTGCAAAGGGCCAGGCCTTTAATATGCAAAAGCCTCTTCATACAGCTTGGGTGGGGTGGGGTCTCAGGGAATCAATAGGGCAGAGCAAACAGCTATGGCTGATCCTCAGCCCATCCCTAAGAGGCCCTGGGTCTCAGTGTCCCTTGGTAATCACTGCAAGCACCACTGAGAGAAAGCTGCTCTGGAGTTCCTCCCGATGCCAGATAGTCTAGTTTCTTCCCGTATGTGTCTGGATCCCCAGAAACTCGCCCAGAACTGGAGTTCAGAGCCATTAGGAGCTTGTGACTCCCTCTGGATTGAAAAAGACAACCTCGTTCTCAATTGCCAGCCCATTCCGCACACACCTCCGTACCTCTGCACTTTACTTCCGCACCTCCTCTGAGTCTCTGTGTGCTCTTCTCTTTCCTTCTAGTTGTAGAATTTCCACTCAGCCAGCCTTCCTGTGGTTCTGGGTGGTGTCTGTTTTTTCTTTTCATTGTAGTTTTGAAGTGGCAGTGCAAGGCAGCAATTTCAGGTGTTTACCTATGCCGCCATCTTGGTTTTCTCAATCCATCCCTTTTGAGACAATTCTCCCAAACTCTGGATTTTTTTCATGCTGATGGCAACAGAAGCAGCATACGGCCTGGATATGAGGCTCAGCATGGGGCGCAGGGCAGGACAAGCTGCCTGGGGCCCAGCTGGCAGGGCAGCCAGAAAGGCCACCTCAGACAGAATGCCAGCCTGACCACAGGTTCCAGATAAGTCCCCTGATGAAAAGAAATCTATCTTCTAATTCAAACACAAGGTTCCTCAAGTCCTTATAAGAATTAAACACACAAACTGACTTTGGGTGTCTCCCATTTCCAGGTTGGGAAGGCAGATGTCAGCCAGGCCTCAGAGGCACCCAGGCCTAGGTCAGGGCTGATTAGAGCCCAGGCACCCGGGTCAAGGAACCCACACCCTGGGGGTGAGGCTGGGCCTGGGATGCTCTTGGAAGGCCCACCCTGTGTGTCCACCTGGCCGGGAGCAGAGCAGGATGCACTGCTCAGCCTGGCATGGCGGGCTCCACTGTGGGAGAGCCACAGCACAGAAGCACCTCTTACCTTAAATATCTTCAAGTTGTTCTGGGCCTCCTGCAACAAGCTTTTCAAGGCAAAGTACATTCTCTGCTTATTTCTAAAATGGAAAGGATGATGAGCAGGATCAGCAGTGGGCCTTGCAGTCCCTGCCTGTGGCCGAGTTGTGGCTGGGCACCTGGTGCACAGGATGTGGGTCTCCATTCTCAGGGGATGAGCACCTTGTCTCCACTCACCTGGCAAAGCACCCACATGACCCCTCACAGAATACCCCCTACTGACTCCCTCACAGGATGCCCCCAACCCCTCTCACAGGACACCCCCTACTGACTCCCCCACAAGACACCCCCATGACCCCTCACAGGACACCCCCATAACCCCTCACAGGACACCCTCATGACCCCTCACAGAACACCCCCAACTCCTCTCACAGGAAACCCCGATGACTCCTCACAGGACACCCCCATGACCCCTCACAGGACCCCCTCCAACCACCCCACCTGCAGGGAAGATGGAACTAGGAACAAAGAATGTCTCTTACCCTGAGTAGAGATCGAGGGGACAGTATTTACTGATCTGCTTCCACTTCCCAGTTGCCACCTGTGAAGAAACCACCACACGTGTCCATGATGGGACTGGGAGCAGCACTGCGGTGACTTTAGCACAAGCCTAAGTGGCTGAGATGATGAGAGTCCCAGCAGGTATCACCACCTTGGGGACACACCCTCACTAGCTGGGGTGGGTGCTTGGCCCTCTTCTGAGGTCCCACGTGGCTGCCGCCCCAGCCTCTACACGAGCAGGAAGCAGCAGCAAGCACCTTTTTTAAAGGGACACGGCCAAATCTGGTAACCAGATAAACAAATCTTTAAAATTATAATATCCAGGAAGGAGAAGGTGTGGTTCATAGTAATTTCATGTTGTCAATGAGAAGGAAAATTGCCACAACCTTTTGAAAGGTCACTTGCTGGTTTCCATCAAAATTTAAAAGGTGGGCCTGGCTGGTGCAGCTCAGTGACTGAGTGTAACCCATGAACCACAAGGTCATAAGATCGATTCCCAGTCAGGGCACATGCCTGGGTTTTGGGCTCGATTCTCAAGAGGGAGGGTGTAGGAGGCAGCTGATCAACGATTCTCTCTCATCATTGATGTTTCCATATCCCTTCTCCTTGTCCCTTCCTTTCTCTAAAATCAACAAAAACATATTAAAAAAAAATTAAAAGGTGGGTATCCTGACTTGGCAAATCTACGAGGAATCACAGGTTCAAGGAAGTTCACTACTATCTCACTAAGAGCAAGACCTAGAAACAATTAAGTAAATCATAGTACATGTGCTCTCATGGGCCAAGACACTGCAGGACACTTGTTCAATGAAGGAATGAATAAAAAGCTGACAATCATGCCTGCAGGGCTGACATTTGCATCTATAAGTGTGCAAGCAGCCAAAGAAGAGGAATCCAAAAAGCAGCTAATGAAACCAGAGCAGCTCCCTATATATACTGCACCACCTCTTCAATCTAAATATGTTGAAGAGCAGCCTGGTAATTTACAAATGGGCTTTGCCTCCATCCGCACTACAACTGGTCGTTATATTGGCTGGTGCAAGGGTGTTTATGTCTTTGTGAAAAATGGGATAATGGATACAGTTCAATTTGGAAAAGATGCATATGTTTATCTGGAGAATCCACCATGAGATTTTTCTTCCGAAAATTGGAATGATTACAGTTTCAGGATTAGCAGGCTTGGTTTCAGCAAGAAAAGGTTCTAGATTTAAGAAAATTGCTTATCCATTGGGATTGGCCACTTTAGGAGCAACTGTTTGTTACCCAGTTCAGTCCGTAATAATTGCAAAGGTCACCGGGAAAAAGGCATATGCTACAAGTCAGAAAATTTATGAAGGAGTTAAATCATTGTGGACAAAAAACAACAAAAAAGAGTCACTTCCTGAACCTAAAGAAAAAAATAAGCTAGAAAGCTCTGCTGAAAGAAATACCTGCAAAAACAGCTCATGACCCAAAGCACTCAGTGGGTTTGCCAACAGAACTCAGATCGGAAATGAAGACAAAATCAGAATTCGCCTCAGGTGCTACACTGTTTATGCCTGACCCCAAGCTCATGGATCATGGACAGTCTCATCCAGAAGATATAGATATGTACAGCACTAGAAGCTGAAATAGGCTACGTAGAGAATTACAAGATGTGTGAAGTTCCAAATGATAATGAAAGAAATCATGTAATGGGTAATTGTGATGCATGGAGCATAACTTAAAGCAAATTTATCCCATACATCTTCTAATGTATGGTTTGACCAATCAAGTAAGTGATTAAAACACAAACAGCAAATACAATCGAAACAATATTAAATGATTGGTGAAGAGGCAGAGGTAGTAGTACTAAGATGCATTTGATGACTTAAGGGTGTTTATAAACAAAAAATAGAGTAAATATGTGAGCAATTATGAGACTAAGATCTAAAAACTATGTATGTACTTATGCACACATATATTTGCTTTAGCTTTTTCTCACTATCACTTCCCAACTTGTGACATTAATGTCAGCTAAATTAGAATAGTTTGTGGAAGGATATATTCTCTATCCTTCTCTTTTTTCATTTCCCAGAGCAGGAATAAAATATCCATATTTTATGACAAAAAATAAAAATAAAAATAAATGAAGGAATGAATAAATGATATGCAGCCACCAACAGAAAGAGGTAGAACTAAAAATCACCAAAATTTATTCAAGGCAAAAAGCAACTTACAGAACAAAGCATATGATATCACTTACTTAATAAAAAAATAAATAAAATAATAAAAAAAAGAGCCCTAGCTGGTTTGGCTCAGTGGATAGAGCATCAGCCTGCAGATGGAAGGCTCCAGGGTTCAGTTCTGATCAAGGGCACATGCCCAGGCTGCCAGATCGACCCCCAGTAGGGAGTGTGTAGGAGGAAGCCAATAGATGATTCTCTCTCATCACTGATGTTTCTATCGCTCTCTCCCTCTCCCTTCCTCTCTGCAATCAATAAAAATATATTTTAAAAGAGAGAGAATAAAAAGGATATGTGTAGGGATTAAAAATGGTGGTGGATTAAGTGGAAGCTCATAGACACGCTCCCAGGACCAAACAGGAATTATAACTAAAATACAGAAAAACTTCCTGAATAATCAGCTGAAGATCAGCTGGAGAGAACCCTGAGAACCAAGGATGGAAAGTGGAGACCACACAGAGACTGGCAAGAGGGGCAGAGGCGAGAAAGGGCTGGCCGGGCGCCCACAGACAGCAGCTGAAGGTCTGGAGAGAGAACTGCCACTGAGAACTATGGGGTCTAAACCCCAAGCTGGGCCCCCAGCAGGGAGCACCAGAACTGAGAAAGGTGCCCACATAACATCTGATTGTGAAAAGCAGCAGGGTTGCTGTCTGCCAGGGAGAGATGGCTGGAAATGCAGGCACCCTTTTAAAGGGCCAATGCATAAAATTCTGTGCGCCGCCACTCACCTTGGACTCTGGCAGAGGGAGAACAGAATGAACTGGAGCTGAGTGAGCAGAAGCCAGGGTTTCGGGCTATGGGGCTAGACCTCAGAAGGCAGACACCCCAGTTTCCTGTACTGAGTCATTCCCTCATGCTGGGGAGGTTATCTTTCTCACACGAACATTTGCTACCCAGATGTTCTGTGTCTGAGGGTTGGGTAGGTGGCGGGGGGGGGGGGGGGGGGGGGGGGGGGCAGCTGGCCCACCCTATTGGAAAGCCCCTTGCCCCACCTGGTGGAGTTTCTGAGGCTCAGTAAGAGACTGAGAATAACAATTAGCCTACAGGCAGAAGCAGTTGTCCCACTATGTTGGGAAACCTTTCACCCAAACTGTGGCCAATTTGCCTGAGGCTACTCAAGACTGAATCCAATCAGTTTGCAGTCAGAGGTGGTTCTCTAGAGCAGTGGTTCTCAACATTGGCTGCACATTAGAATCACCTGGGAATCTTTTTAAAATCCTAATTTCTGGGCCTCATCCTCTGGAAATTCTGTTTCTTTGTTATGGGGTGAGGCCACAACATTAGTAACAAAGAAACAGAATTTCAGGAGGATGAGGCCCAGAAGTCCAGATTTTAAAAAGGTTCCCAGGTGATTCTAATGTGCAGCCAAGGTTGAGAACTACTGCTCTAGAGGCTTTGAGTCTTTGAATGATCTAATTAGTCAAAACAGCAGTTTGGGTCTCTGCCACAGACACCATCCCAGACTGCTCAGGAAAGCAAAAGCCAGCAGGATCCCAAGTGCCTGCAGGTGACACTGGCAGAACCAGCTCCATGGGGAAGGAAGCACAGCCCAGAACAGGGTCAACCAAGGTGTGGGGCTCAAGGCAGATCCAGCCTCTGGGCTAAGGAGTCCTCAACCACTGGACAGGTGGCAGGAATACATTGGGGTTGAAACTGGCAGCTAGTCAGCGGGGAGATCCCTCCCACAAACAGGACATCAACAATCAAGTCCCAATTACAGGAGAGCCCAAACAATGCACACAAAGAGCATTCCTAGACCATTGAGCTCAGCTGAACAAAGAGACTACACCACTGGACTCCTTAAGGCACCTTCTATGTAAGGCTATCCCACAGACTGAGAGGCACAGCAGTTCTATCTAGTACACAGGAGCAAATATAAAGAGACAGCTAAAATGGGGAGACAAAAAAAACAACCCCAAGTAAAAGAAAAGAGGAATCGCCAGAAAAAGAACTAAACAAGATGGAGGCAAGAAACCTATCAGAAATAGAGTTCAAAGCAATTGTTATAAAGATGCTTAAGAAACTTAGTGCAAATTACAATAGCATGAAAAGGGAGATTGAGTCCAAGAACCAAACAGAAATGAAGAATGATATATTTTACATGAAGAACATACTGAAGGGATTAAAAGCAGACTGAATGAAGCAGGGGAAGGAATCAGCAATTTGGAATACAAGGTAGAAATGAATACAACCCCATTAGAGCAGCAAAAAGAAAAAAGAATTAAAAAGCAGGAAGATAGCTTAAGGGAGCTCTGGGACACCATGAAACATAAAAGCATCCACATTATAAGAATGCCAGAAGAGGAAGAATGTGAGCAAGGAACAGAGAACCTATTTAAAGAAATAATGACAGAAAATATCCCCAGCATGGTGAAGGAAATGTCATACAAGTTCAGGAGGCACAGAGAGTCCCACTCAAGATGAACCCACACTGAGACACATCATAATTGAAATGTCAAATGTTAGCCTTAACAAGTTTGGCTCAGTGGATAGAGTATTGGCCTGCAAACTGAAGGGTGCCAAGTTCAATTCTGGTCAAGGGCACATACCTCATTGCAGGCTCCCCCCCAGCTTGGGCCCTGGTTGGGGAACATGCAGGAGGCAACCAATTGATGTGTTTATTGCACATCAATATTCCTCTCTGTCTTTCCCTCTCTCTTCCACTCTTTCTAAAAATAAATGGAAAAATATCCTGAGGTAAGGACTAAAAAACAATAAAATGGCAAATGTTAAAGACAAAGAACGAATCTTAAAGGCAGCAAGATAGAGAGAAAATTACATACAAAGGAGCTCCCATTAAAACTGACTTCTCAAGAGAAACACTTTAGGCCAGAAGGGCATGAAGTACTCGAAGAAATGAAAAGCAATGACCTAAATCCAAGACTACTGTATCCAGCGAGGCTATCATATAAAATTGAAGGTGAAATAAAAAGCTTTCCACACACTAATAGGTTAAAGGAGTACACTACCACCAAACCAGCAATGCAAGAAATGTTAAAGGGACTGCTTTAAGAAGAAGAAAAGGAGAGAGAGGGTCATAGGCATAAAGAAGATAAAAATGACGATAAATACCTACCAATAATTACCTTAAATGGAAATGGATTACATGCTCAACTGAAAAAAACATAGCGTGAACTGAATGGATAAGAAAACATGACCCATATATGTGCTGTCTGTAAGAGACTCACCTCAGAACAAAAAAGATACACACAGACTGAAAGTGAAGGGCTAGAAAAATATATTCCATACAAACGGAAAGGGAAAAAAAGCTGGAGTAGTAATACTCATATCAGAAGCAGGCCACTTCATTATACTAAACAGAATGATTTAATAAGAAAATAGAACCCTTATATACATATATGCATCCAATATAGGAGCACTAGAGGACATTAAAAAACTCTTGATGGATCTTAAGAGAGAGACTGACAGCAATACAGTCATAGTTGGGGACTTTAACACTACATTTACTTCACTGGATAGATCTTCAAGAAAAAAAATTAACAAGCAAACAGAAGCCTTAAATGACACACTAGATTAGATGTATTTAACCAATATTTACAGAACATTTCACCCCAAAGTAACAGAATATACATTCTTCTTAAGCTCACATGGAACATTCTCAAAGACAGACCACATGTTAGAGCACAAAACAAATCTATACAAATTCAAGAAGACTGATATAATACCAAGCATCTTCTCAGAGGACAGCGGCATGGAGTTAGAAATCAACTATAATAACAGAACTCAAAAACACTTGGGAGAACCAAGATGGCGGCATGAGATATATGCCTAAATGCGCAGCCTCCCACAACTACATTATAAAAATACAGCTATAAAGATAAACGGCCATCCTCCAGAACCAAGGGAGGAGAAGCTTTACAATTAGAAGGCAAGAAAAAGAGTGCATTGAGACTGAGTAGAAGTTCCCGGTGCCAAAACTGAGAGTTACAGACGTGCATGAAATGGAGGCAGCATGGGCGAAAGGGGGCGGCGGCAGCACCTAGGTCCGAGGCTTGAAAGGAGATTACAAACTCCGGGATCACAATGAATGTGATGTGGGCTGTCGGGCAACGGGGTTGAGGATGAGTGGCATTCTAGCAGAGCTGTTTGCAGCGATCACTGACGCGGAGACTCGGGGACTCAGGGGCCCGCAGACACCAGGGCGTGGAGACGCCAAATCCAGGAGAAGCCTCGGAGTTGGCGGAGGGGAAGCCATCATGGGTTGTGCCACCCCGGTGATTCTGAGACTCCACCCTACTCAATTTACAACCCCGCCCAAGCTGTGCGCCTGCCTGCCTGTAGCATAACCTAAGGGACTGCAACTGGGACAGAACTCCAAAAGTTCCAAACCCCAAACAATGAGGAGAAAGGCCTGGAGATCATTTCCTCCCAGTGATACCTCTCAGTGATAACTACAACAAGACTATGCACCCAGCCTTCAAAGGCGTACAACAAGAGTGGCCACCCCTGGAGATTGGGGAGGCTGAATCACTGGGCCCTATAGGACACCTAGCACAGAAAGCCACTCTATCAACACAAGGAAGCAGCCAAAATGCAGAGACAAAGAAACAGGTCACAAATGACAGAAATGGAGGAAAGCAAACTACTGGATATAGAGTTCAGAACTATGGTTTTAAGGTTTTTCAATAATTTTCTAGAATCCGCCGATAAACTTAGTAATATTATGCAGAGATCCAACAGCTGACTAGAGGTTTGCAATAATCAAGTCAAAGATTTGAAACACGAAAAAGCAAAAAGCACCCAATTGGAAGAGAAATAAGAAAAAGAATCCAGAAGTGTGAAGATAGTGTAAGGAGCATCTGGGACAACTTTAAGCGCACCAACATCAGAACTATAGGGGTGCCAGAAGAAGAGGAGAGCAAGAGATTGAAAACCTATTTGAAGAAATAATGACAGAAAACTTCCCCTATCTAGTGAAAGAAATAGACTTACAAGTCCAGGAAGCGCAGAGAATCCCAAACAAAAGGAATCCAAGGAGGACCACACCAAGACACATCATAATTAAAATGCCAAGGGCAAAAGATAAAGAGAGAACATTAAAAGCAGCAAGAGAAAAACAGTAGTTACCTACAAGGGAGTATCCATATGATTGGCAGCTGATTTCTCAACAGAAACCTTGCAGGCCAGAAGGGAGTGGCAAGAAATATTCAAAGTGATGAATAGCAAGAACCTACAACCAAAATTACTCTACCAAACAAGGCTATCATGTAAAATTGATGGTCACATAAAGAGCTTCACAGACAAGAAAAAGCTAAAGGTGTTCATCACCACCCAACCAGGATTATTTGAAATGCTGAAGGTCATTCTTTAAGAAGAGGAAGAAGAAGAAAAAGGTAAAAATAAAAATTATGAACAACAAAGTGACAACAAATACATATCTATCAACAAGTGAATATAACACGTCAATAGAAATATCTGATGAACAGAATAAACTGGTGAATAGAATATACGTAAGGGCATAGAAAGGGAATGAACTGATAATTCTCAGGGGGAAGGGGACATGAGGGGTATGGGAAGAGACTGGACAAAAATCTTACATCTATGGATGAAGACAATGGTGGGGGTAAGGGCACGGGGTGCGGGGGGGAACCAGGTGGAGGGGAGCTATGGGGGTAAAAAAAAAGGAACATCTGTAATAATCTGAATAAAGATTTAACTTTAAAAAAAACTCAAAAACACTCAAATACATGGAAGCTAAATGGCATGTTATTAAACAATGATTGGGTTACCAATGAGATGAAGTAAGAAATTAAAAACTGCCTAAAACAAATGAAAATGAACACACAGCCACTCAAAACCTACGGGACATGACAAAAGCAGTGCTGAAAGGGAAGTTCATAGCACAACAGGCCTAACTCAGAAACAACAAAAATAAGGACTAATAAACTAATCCTACAACTAAATGAATGAGAAAGAAAACAATAAGAAAAGCCCAGGGGAAGTAGAAGGAAGGAAATAATAAAGATCAGAACAGAAATAAATGATATAGAGACTAAAATAAAAATCCAAAATATCAATAAATCCAAGGGTTGGTTCTTTAAAAAGATAATCAAGATTGATGAACCCCTAGCTAGACTCATCAAGAAACAAAGAGAGAGGAACCAAATAAATAAAATCAGAGATGAAAGAGGTGATATAACAACAGACACCATAGAAATACAAAGGATTGTAAGAAATACTATGAACACCAAACTGGACAACCTGGGTGAAAAGGACAGATTCCTAAAAAACATACAATCTTCGAAAACTCAATCAGGAAGAATCAGAAAAACCTGAGTTGGTCAATGACAACGGATGAAATTGAAGCAGTAATTTAAAAACTTCTGGCAAACAAAAGTCCTGGACCGGATGGATTTACAGGAGAATTTATGAAACATCCAAAGAAGAACTAACACCCATACTCCTCAAACTATTCCAGAAAATCAAAGAGGAAGCAACACTTCTAAGCTCTCTCTCTCTTTTTAAAAAAATATATTTTTATTGATTTCAGAGAGGAAGGGAGAGGGAGAGATAGATATATCTATGATGAGAGAGAATCATGGTGGATCGATGCCTCCTACAAGTCCCCTACTGAGGATTGAGCCCACAACCCGGGCATGTGCCCTTGACTGGAATCGAACCTGGGACCTTTCAGTTCGCAGGCTGACGCTCTATCCCCTGAGCCAGACTGGAAAGCAAAAAAAATCCAAGCTCTTTTTACGAAGCCAGTATTATCCTAATTCCAAAACCAGATAAAGATACTACAAAGAAAGAAAATTACAGGCCAATATCCCTGATGAACACAGATGCTAAAATCCTCAACAAAATATTAGCAAATTGGATCCAGCAATATTTTAAAAAGATCATACGCCATGACTAAGCAGGATTTATTCCAGGGATGCAAGGTTAGTACAGTATTTGCAAATCAATAACTGTGATATATCACATAACAAACTGAAAGATAAAAATCACATGATCATATCAATAGATGCAGAAAAGACATTCAACAAAACACAGCACCCTTTTTTTGATAAAAACTCTCAGTAAAGTGGAAATAGAGGGATCATACTTCAACATAATAAAGACCATAAATGACAAACATACAGTCAACATAATACTAAAATGGGCAAAAATACTAAAACCATTTTCCCTAAGAACAGGAACAAAACAGGGATGCCCACTTCCACCACTCTCATTCAACATAGTACTGGAAGTCCTAGCTACAGCAATCAGACAAGAAGACTAGATAAAAGGTATCCAAATTGGAAAGGAAGAAGTAAAACTATCATTATTCACAGATGGCATGATATTATACATAAAAAACTCTAAAGTCTTTACCAAGAAACTACTAAACTTAATAAATGAAGTTGGCAAGGTAGTAGGATACAAAATCAATATCCACAAATCGATGGCATTTTTATATACCAATAATGAACTCTCAAAAAGAGAAACTAAAAAAGCAACCCCATTTACCATTGTAACAAAAAAGATACCTAGGAATAAACTTAACCAAGAACGTAAAAGACCTGTACTTGGAAAACTACAGGACACTGAAAAAATAAATAGATGAAAATATAAACAAGTGGAAGAATATGGCATGTTCATGGATTGGAAGAATTAACATCATTAAAATGTCTATACTACCCAAGAAACATCCAATTCAACACAATCCTTACCAAAATACCAATGGCATACTTCACAGAACAAATACTCCAAAAACTTATATAGAACCAGAAAGACCCCAAATAACTGCAGCAATCTGAGAAAGAAGAACAAAATAGGAGGAATCACAATACTGGATATCAAACTATACTACAAAGCTATTAGAACCAAAACAGCCTGGTACTGGCACAAGAACAGGCATATAGACTAATGGATCCATGCCATTACAATCAATTAATATTTGACAAAGGAGACAAGAATATACAATGGAGTAAAGACAGTCTTTTCAATAAACGGTGTTGGGAAAACTGGACAGACACATGCAAAAAGATGAAACTAGCCCACCAACTTATACCATACACAAGAATAAACTCAAGATGGATAAAATACTTAAATGTAAGGCATGAAACCATAAAAATCTTAGAGGAGAACATAGGCAGTAAAATCTCAGACATCTTATGCAGTAATATGTTTACAGATACATCTCTTAGGGTAAAGGAGACTAAGGAGAAATAAACAAATGGGACTACATCAAAATAAAAAGGTTCTGCACAGCAAAAGAAACCGCCATCATATTGAAAGAGAAACCCACTGAATGTGAGAACATATTTGCCAATGATACATATGATAAGGGGTTAATATCCAATATATATAAAGTACTCATACAACTCAACAAAAAGAAGAAAAACAATCCAATTGAAAAATGGGCAGAAGATCTGAATAGACATTTCTCCAAGGAGGAAATACACATGGCCAAGAGACAAACTACAATGAGATTTCACCTCACACCTGTCAGAATGGCTATTATAAAAAATCCAACAAACAACAAGTGCTGATGAGGATGTGGAGAAAAGGGAACCCTACTGCACTGCTGGTGGGAATGCAGACCGATACAGCCACTATGGAAAACAGTATGGAGTTTCCTCAATACTGTTTGACCCAGTGTTTCCACTTCTGGGAATATATCCTAAACACCCCAAAACACCAATCAGAAAGAATATATGCACCCCTATGTTCATAGCAGCACAATTTATAATAGCTAAGATTTGGAAACAGCCCAAATGTCCATCAGTAGATGAATGGATAAAAAAACTGTGGGACATTTACACAATGGGATACTATGCAGCTGTAAAAAAGAGGGATCTCTTGCCCTTTGGGACAACATGGATGGAACTGGAAAATATGCTAAGTGAAATAAGCCAAACTGAGAAAGACAAATATCACATGATCTCACTTATCTGTGGAATTTAATGGACAGAATGAATTGACCAACAAAATAAGACCCGAAGCAGGGAGGCATGGGACAGACTAATATACTTTGATGTGGGGCTAGAGGGACAAGAAGAGATAAACCAAAGAACTTATATACTTACTAGTGTCCCAGTGCATGGATTTGTGCACGTTGAAGGAAATTAGAAAAATATTTTAATATTGCTATTCACCCTTTTTCAATAATAGAAGTGTCAACCAAATTCAATAACGACAATGACAGATCAAAACACATGCATGTGAATGGTGCCAGCAAGAGCTTTATATGTACCACGCATGTGCAAGTCAACTTAGCCTTTTATATATAAACTTGCTTTCTGATTTAGCTAAACTTTTTCCATCCTAGTTGGGCACCCCAACTTCTCTTTCAGGTAACTGTCAGCAACATAGATCATGCAAGGGAGAACCTTTTATATATACAGATATTCATAGCCCATGAACACAGGCAACAGCACGGTGAAGACCTGGGGATGAGAGGAGGGGAATAAGTGGCAGGGGGAGGGGAATGGAAAATATCTGTAATACTATCAACAATATAAAATACATTTAAAAATGTAAAAAAAGGAATATGTGTATCACATACTTATACAATATGCAAAGAAAAACCCTTAAGGTTGCACAACAAACAAACCTTAAGGATTATTTAAGTGAAAAAAAAAGAAATTAGCAGAACAATTACACATGGCAAGTCCCTGTATTTGCGTTAGAAATGAGTAAACATGCACATGTGAGCACAGTATGTATAAAGATGGTATCACCTCACTTCCACTGCATAACATTTATTTTTGTCAGCACAGGAAGAAGTTGGGAAGGATGTATAAACTGATAACATGAGTTACCTCTGGGAAAGCAGGTGACCTAATTCATACAAATCCATATTTTATCAGTTAAATGAGAAAGTATTAAGTCAGTAGAAAGAGTGGAGTAAGAACCTCTGGAAATTTTCTCCCCATGTGAGCAATAAGAAAACTGCAAAACTGTCAAAATCAATTAAAATTTTTCTAACTCTGAAAATTAACCAAAGTCTTGTAACAATCTAGGGAGCATTTACTCAAGAAATACAGCCAAATCTAAGTAAGAATTGTGAGCTCTGCGGCACTGTAATGTCCTATTCCCACCCCGTCTAGTTCCAAGGGAACTCTGGACCCCAGCAGTCCTGGTGAAACACAGCCTGGCAGCCTCAGAGGGTGGGGCAGGGCTGGGCTACTCCAAAGCCTCATTCCCAGAGAACACGCATTCTATTACCTCATCAGCCTCTTGGTTTGCTGTGCTCACTGACCTGTCTCAGAGCTTACCAGGTACCAAAGGGGCATTGTTTCCCAGGGGCACTTATGAAAACTGCCTGCAATGGGGAATAACAGTTGTGGCAAACAACAGGCTAAACCTGAAGCTAAACAGAAAAAGCCAAGGGGTGGGATGTCCACAGGGTGTAAAAACACCAGCACATCTTGGAGGGTCTAGATGGCCAGGCACAGGCTCTGCAAAGACCTGCAAAGGCCCTCACCTCCTGCAGATCAGAGGCTCTGAAAGTGAAAGCTAAGGAAAAGTTGCAACTCTCCTGCTGAGGATTGGAAGCAGGCCTTAGCACACAGCCTCTTGCCAAAAATTGAGAATCTTACTGGTTCCAGGCATTTAAGAAAATCTTTCCAAACCATTAACTGCCTGCTAAGCTAACTGAGCAGAGACTTCAGAAGCTATACACAAGAAAAACGCAGACTTCTCAGAATCTAAATATATAAAAGCCTAAGTGACCGTTGATTCGACCAGTTGACCGGTTGCTATGACATGCACTGACTACCAGGGGGCAGATGCTCAATGCAGAAGCTGCCCTCTGGTGGTCAGTGTGCCCCCATAGCAGGAATGCTGCTCAGCTGACTGACGGGTGCCAGACGCAGGGCTCACGGCTGGCTGCCACAGCCCAGAGGCTGCATCGGACCAGCAGCGAGCCCACCAAGCGGCGGTGGCGGCAGGCGCAGCGGGGCCGGGATGAGCAGAAGTGGCAGGCAGGAGCAGCAGGCAGTGTTGGACTGCTGGTTTCGGACTGATTCCCATAGTCCGTGCTGAGGGACCCCACCAGTGCATGAATCCGTGCACCAAGCCTCCAGTTAGCATAGAAAAGTCACTGAAAAAGCAATAACAATTACAACAAGCAGCAATAAGAAATCCTAGAGAGGTTGTAGAATTTGATTTCTAGAGTGGTTACATCATATTACTTAAAATCCCCATTGTCAGCAAATCATTACAAGATATACAAAGAAACAAGTATGATCCATACCTTTAGGGCATAAAGTAATCCATGGCTGTCCCTGAGAAAGCTCATACATTGGACTGACTTATACGACTTTAAATTAGCTACCTTAACTGTGCTACAGCTAAAGTAACAAGGAAAACAATGCCTTATCTATCAGAGAATAACAACAAAGACAGAATTTTAAAAAGAAACCAGACAGAAATTCTATAGTTGAAAAGAACAAAAATGAACAAGTCATTAGAGGGGCTTAACAACAGATCTGAGTGGGGAAAAGATGAAATCCCAGAGATGCCACCTAGACCCTCACATAAAACTGTCCAGTGACCAATGACAAGAGACTGGACCAGTAACCAAAAATCTACCAACAAAGGAACCCTCAGGACCAGATGGCTTCCCTAGTGAATTCTACCACGTGTTTAATCCTAACACTCACACTCTTCCAAAAGCGGAAGAGTGGAGAGGAGACCCTTCCCAGCCCACTCCCAGGGAGCCAGTTACTACCAAACCCAGAGAAGAACATCATTACAAAATGAATAACGATAGACCAATATTCCCAAAGAAAAGATCCTCGACCAAAATGGACAAACACATTAAAGGGATTATCCACCTACAATCATGTGGAATCCATCCAAGACACACAAGAGGGGTTCAACATATGAAAGTCAATGTCATTCACTATGTTAACAGAAGAAAACACCTCATGATCATTTCAATATAGAACAAGTACTTGATAAAATTCACCATCCTTTCATGTTTAGAAAAACGAACAGCACTCAGAATGAACATCTGTACCAAACTCACAGTGAGCATTACACAGAATGTTCAGTTCAGGAGTGGTCCCCCTGAAGATAGGGTGTCCACTCTTGCTACTTCTAAACCATATTGTACTGCAAGTTCTAACAATTAGGGAGGAAAAACAGAAAACATCAGGTTGGAATGAAAGAACCAGAATTACCTCTATTTGCAAGTGATCTGACTAGCTAATCTAATAAAAAAGTAATATGCAAATTGACCCCCACTCCATCACACCTAAGCCACACCCACCAGCCAAGCCACACCCACCAATCAGAGTGATGGTATGCAAATTAATCCAGCCAAGATGGCGGCCGGCAGCCATGGAGCCAGAGCAAATAGGAGGCCAGCAATGGAGGAAACTGCCTGCATAGGCCGGCTTTGGCCTCCACTCAAGGCAACAAAATTTCAATTATAGAAGCCATGGAGCTGAAGCAAACAGGAGGCTTTGTTGCCTGCCTAGGCAGACTGTCACCTCCACTCAAGGCAACAAAGTTTCAATTATAGAAGATAAATAAACCCCAGAAACCTGCTTCCAGCCAACCTTGGTGGGACCTTGGGTCAATGGGAGCTGTAGTCAGCCTGCAAACAGCCCTCAGCCCCTCACCCAGGCTGGCCAGGCACCCCAGTAGGGACCTAAACCCTGAAGGGGCTGTGGCCAGCCTGAAAATGGCCCTCAGCCCCTCACCCAGGCTGGCCACACCCACATAGGGTGAGGGTTCCCACCGGGGAGCTTGGCCAGCCTGCAGACAGCCATCAGCCCCTCACCCAGGCTGGCCAGGCACGCCAGCAGGTGGACATCCCCTGAGCGGTCCCAGACTGGGAGAGGGCACAGGCCGAACTGAGGGACCCCCCGAGTGCACAAATTTTTGTGCACCGGGCCCCTAGTGTATATAGAAAATCCTAAGAAACCATCAACAAATGTTAGAGCAAATGAACAAGGTCATCAAAGGGTGATAGGATAAAAGGTCACTACGCAGCACACAGCAGGCTCTCATTCTGGGTGGCTTTTCTTCCCAAGGTCCTATCTTGAGTTCTGTGGTGCTCCGGAGGCAGCTGAGCCTGTGGGGCCTCCCTGCCCTGGACGCAGCTCTGTAGGGACTCTCCACCACCTCCCTGAGGCGGCAGGTCTCCAATGTTCTCATTCCCAGAGAACCACCTATGGCTCACTCCGGCTTTCCATGAGTCTGCAAACACTTAATGTCCTGTATTAAACTTTCCTACTTTGAACTGTTTCTATTTTCCACTGAACACTAAAAAATATACGAGAGAAGGTTATCAGGCCAGTGGTGATCAAGACTGAATTTTTTTCTGACTGACTGGGTCTTAAGTGTAAATAAGCCAAATAGAAGAGAGTCCAACCTCTGCCTTGGCTTTGGGGGAGCTGGACCAGGAATTGCTGCAATGGAAGGGAACAGCAGAAAGGCTTCAGAAGAGGGAATCAGAAGCTGGCCGCACCGAGGGGGCACTAGCCTTGGCGCTCTAACTCCATTCTTTCAGATGATGCCCCTGAGACCCAGCTTCACTCCATTCCCTGCTCTCCATCAGAACTTGGGCAGCTGCTACGGTCTAAGAAGAGCTGTGCACATCACATCTGCCACCAGCTGTGATGTTCACAGGGAAGAGGGGAAATGCCAGCCAGGATGGGGGGCACAGGATGAACAGGTGGTGGATACCACTCTTGTCATTGTGCACAAAAGAAATAAGCCTCTTTTCCTTAAAAATATCAATATGCAAAAACCAACTGCATTTCTCACCTCACACTCATTAAAATGGCTACTATCAAAAACAGAAAATAGCAAGTTTTGGTGAGGATGTGGGGAAAGATGCTGTGGTGGAATGTGAACTGGAACAGCTCTATGAACCACAGAATGTGGTTCCTCATCATTAAAAACAGATTTACCATATGACCTAGCAATTCTTACTTCTGGGTATTTACTCAAAAAACGGAAAGCGGGGTCTCAAAGAGCTATTTGTACACTCTTATTCATAGTAGTAGCATTGACTATAGCCCACGTTCAGTGGATTATTCAGCTTCAAAAGGAAAGGAACTCTGAGACATGCCACAGCATGGAGGAACCTTGAGGACGTTATGCTGAGTTAAAGTGAACCAGTCACAAAGACAAACACTGTCTCATTCCACACATACAAGGTGCCAACAGCAGTCAAATTCATGAAGGTAAAAACTGCAATGGCGGTTCTCGGGGTGAGAAGAGGACATGGGGGGCTGTTTAATTGGTATAGTTTCAGTTTTGCAGGATGAATAAAGGTCTGGAGATGGCAGCACGACAATGTGGATGTACTTAATGCTAGCAAACTATAATGGTTAAGATGGCAATATTACCCAAGTGATCCACAGATTCCTGCAATTTCTGTCAAAATTCCAAGTCATGTTTTGAAAAAATAAAAAATCCAATCCTCACATTCATATGTAATTGTAAAGGGCACCAAATAACCTAAACAATCTTGAAATTCAAGAACAAAGCCGGAGGATTAACACCTCCTCATTTCAAAACCTACTACAAAGCTACAGCAATCAAAGAGTGGTACCAGCATAAGGATAGACATATAAACCAATAAAATAGACTAGAGAGAGAGAAATAATCTATCACATACATGGCCAAAAGATCTTCAATAAGGGTGCCAAGTCCATTCAATAGAAAAAAAAGAACAGTCTTTTCAACAAAGGGTTCTGGGAAAACTGGACATCCACAGGCACAAGAATGACAGTGGATCCTTACCTAACACCATATACAAAAATTAACTCAAAGTGCTCTTCCTCTGGGAAGCAGCTCCCCTCACTCCCCTCATTCCCTTCTCCCTCTTCTTCCCCCTCTCCTTACCCCACAGGCATGCATCTCCTAAACCTAAAGGACCCCACAAAGCTTGCAACCTGGGGAGCAATGGGCAGCAGCCTCTCATCCCAGGCTCATCCCTGAACCTGCTCCCAAGGCCCGCTTTTCTCTGACTTCCCAGAGACCTAAGGCAGCCCAGCCTGGCTCTCCTGTTGCTTCTTCTATTCTAAGTCCTTTCTTTCTCCTTTTTTTTAAAAAAAATATTTTTATTGATTTCAGAGAGGAAAGGGGAGAGCTAGAAACATCAATGATGAGAGAGAATCACTGACCATATGCTAAGCCCTTCCTTGTTTTACTGTCCTCAGCTTTTTTAATTTTTAATATATTTTATTGATTTTTTTACAGAGAGGAAGGGAGAGGGACAGAGAGTTAGAAACATCGATGGGAGAGAAATATCAATCAGCTGCCTCCTGCACACCTCCTACTGAGGATGTGCCCGCAACCAAGGTACATGCCCTTGACCGGAATCAAACCTGGGACCTTTCAGTCAACAGGCCGACGCTTTATCCACTGAGCCAAACCGGTTAGGGCTGTTCTCAGCTTTAATAAATGCTCCCTCATAGTAAACAAAACAAAACAAACAAACAAAAAAACTCATAATGGATCAAAGTCCTAATCATAAGAGCTAAAACTATAAAACTCTTAGAAGAAAATAGGAGAAAAGCTTCATGATCTTGGGTTAGGCAATGATTTTTTAGATATACCAACAGCACAGGCAACAAAAGAAAAAGTAGACAAAACAGACTTTACCAAATTTTAAACTTTGTGCATCAAAGGATACTATCAACAGAGTAGCACTGGCCGTTTTGGCTCAGTGGATAGAGCATTGGCCTGCGGACCAATGGGTCCCAGGTTCGATTCCAGTCAAGGGCACATGCTCGGGTTGCAGGCTTGGTCCCCAGTAGGGGGCGTGCAGGAGGCAGCTGATCAATGATTCTTTCTCATCATTGATGTTTCTATCTTTCCCTGTCCCTTCCCCTCTGAAATGAATAAAAACAATATTAAAAAGAAAAACAAGCCCTGACCAGTTTGGCTCAGTGGATACAGTGTTGGCCTGTGGACTGAAGGGTCCCAGGTTCAATTCCAGTCAAGAGCATGTACCTTGGTTGCAGGCATATCCCTGTAAGGGGTGTGCAGGAGGCAGCTGACCAATGTTTCTCTCTCATTGATGTTCCTAACTTTCTATCCCTCTCCCTTCCTCTGTAAAAAACCAATAAAATATATGTTAAAAAAGAAAAGAAAAACAAGAGTAAAAGGCAATGTCAGAAGAGGAAAAAATATTTGCAAATCACATCTATAATAATGAAAGCATAATATGCTAATTAGACCGAGCAACCAAACAAGCTCCTGGACATCCTTCCAGATGTCCTTCCAGACAACCTTCCAGACAAAGCTGGGGCTGTGAGAGCTAAGTCCCTTGCATGAATTTCATGCATTGGGACTCTAGTATAATATATAAAGAACATGTAAACTTTACACAGAAAAATGCAATTCAAAATGGGCAAAGAACTTGAATAGACATTTCTCCAAAGAAGATATTCAATTGACACAATAAGCACATGAAAAGATGCTGACCATCACTGTTAGAGAAACGCAAATGAAAACTATGATGAGCTACCACTGCATACTTATCACAAACAAGGACAACCAGGGCTGGCAAGGACGTGGAGAAATTAGAACACTCATACATTGCTGATGGGAATGTCACACAGTGCAATGGCTGGGGAAAATGGTGTGATGTTTTCTCAAAAATTTAAACACAGACCTTCCCTAAGACCCAGTAATTCCACTCCCAGGAATCTACCTTGGAGTGGAGAGCAGTACAGCGTTTAGATAGGTTCAAGCCTGGGACTAATGAGAGGGCACGATCCTCTTATGGCAAAGCCATGTGCAAGTCCCAGCACAATTCTAGCCGAAGGCTATAGTGTAAGCTTGAACTTATGGTCCAAACCTGTGGTCCCATGTGGCTGAGTGATATGGGCTTGATAGAGTTTAGGTGTATGTAACTGAGTAGATTCGAAACCACGAGAACGTTGTAAACATCTTGACGATGCTCTTACTTTGCCTTGTGGAATCTGGCTATAAAATAAAGACTTGGCTTGCAGGCCCTGGTGCTGTCACTAGCTCTCTATCAGAGAGAACAGTGTCCCAGCTTTTTCCTCTTGTCTGTCTTTTCTCAATCCTTCACTGCCCCCTCTCAGGTTCACTGAACCTGGCTGTGCTGGCGCGGCACATATGGCACCAAACGTGAGGCTGAGTATGGGAAACAGGGGCCTGAATTCAGGCTCCCCCATGCCCATGCCAGCTCAGCACACTACCCAAGAAAACCGAAAACAGGATTCAAAGAAACACATGTACATGCATGTTTATAGCAACATTATTCATAATAATCAAAAAGTGGAAAGAAGTCACTCATTCATCAACAGATGAGTGGATGGACAAAATGTTCCCAGACAATGAAACATTAATCAGCCACAAGAGGAATGAAGTGCTGATATATGCTACCACATGGATGGACTCAATGTAATTATAATAAATGGAAAAAGACAACTGCAAAAGGCCACACATTGCATGACTGTCCAGAACAGGCAAATCCAGACACACAGGAGGTTGACAGGGCTGGCAGGACAGGGGACTGGACAGGGACTGCTCCTGGGGGTAGAATTTCTTTTTGAAGTGATGAAAATGTTCTGGAATTAGGTAGTGGTGATGGTTGTACAACTTTGTGAATATACTAAAATATACTCAATCTATACACTTTAAAAGAATAATCTTAGGGCAAAAAAATTTTATCTCAACTTAAAATGAACAACAAAAGGTGAGGTAAATAATAAATATCTACAATTTCTTTGACTCTTTTGAAAAGTCTGGGTGGTCACTGCAGGCTGGCGCCCTCCCAGGAGCACTGCAGGTGGGTGGGCTGGCCAGGGCTCACCTTGAGGTGCTGGTGCATGCAGTAGCGGCACACCTTGTGCTTCATCTCATGCGTCACAGCACTGGAGGAAGGAATAAACCCACATTTTGGCTGCAAAATAAATAAGAAAATCTGTTTAGGGGGAAATTGCATACCTTTAAGCAGACATATGACTACAAGGCAACTTTGGGAGCAGCAGCAGTGTTGGACAGGACTGTCCCCAAAGCTGCTTTTCTCTCTAGCCCTGATGCTTCTCTTGTCCCATCATCTAAACATCTCTTTGCTGGTTGAGTCAGAATTCTCACTGGTCCTCAGTTGCTGGAGTGAAAAGCACAACACAGTGTCGCTTTGTGTTTTCAAGACAAATGACACTGGAAAGATGCTGGGAGTGTTCCCAGCTCCAAGAACCAGGAACTCCTTCCCTCTGACAAGAAGTCATGGACAGGAAGGGCCCACCGGATGGCTGCTAGGCTCCCAAAACATCTGGAACCCCGGTGCCTCTTGAAATCCCTGATTTCTGGGCGCGTACAACATGTAAGACCTGCAGTGAGCATGTGGCCCTGGAGAGCTGCCATGTCTCTGTGAGGCCAAGACACTTACCCTCTGGGGAAGCAGGTCCGCAGTCCCCACTAGCACAGGGGTTGTGAGTGCTCAGGGCCAAGGGTGTCACCACCAAAGAGGTTTGGAAAAAGGAGACAAACAATGGCCTGGGACATCCAGGAAGCTTCCTGAGGAAGACCTGAGCAGCCCCCTGGACACTGGGCAGCAGAATGAAGCCAGGGGCCTGGCCCTTATCTGGCAATCACTTCCTTCAATAGATGTGCGACACCCCTTGTCCCCCAGCACAGAACTCCTGGCCATGACAAACCGAGGCCTTGAGAGTCACATATGTGACAGTGCCTCGGGGGAGGTTTCCCCTGAGCAGGACAGACGCAAAGGAACAGAGTGCCCCCAGTCTGAAGGCAACCCTCAAGCTGACCTCCTGGAACACAGCATGTAGTGTCACCACAGGGCCCACAGGGCATGGCAGCGGGGTGGTCGGGGGGCCTAGCGAGCTGCACCTTCCAAAGCAAACGGGGAGGGTGGAACCCAAAGCACTGCTGGTGGCTGTCGGCCAGGGCCTGTCCCACTGTCTCTCCATCACAACACCTGGAAACAGGCCTGAATCTGGGGGCTGGGGAGCCATGTCCCTTGGGCTGGCCGGTGGGAGAAACCAGAGCAGGATGGAGCAGGTGGTATGATGGAAGGAGTGGGAAGCAGACGGAGTCCCCAGGAGGTGCTGGTCCTGAGAAGACAGCAGGAGCTTCTGCGGGAAGGTGTGCTCTGGCAGATCCATGGACTCACAACTTGAACCCACCTTTCCCTTCTCCCCACACCACTCCCTTTTACAAAACTTCACCTTGATCTCTACACACAGAATCGGCCGGTGCTCAGCAAAATGGTACGTCTGAAGTCTGGCTAAGTTGGGAAGGCACAGAGCGTAACCACTGAGAGTGTCCAGGTCCTTGTCACAGCGAGATTCTAGAAGACAGAGGGGGCAATACCTGAGGGTCAGTGCCAGCGATACAAGGCGCTCCTGCAGCACTTGGCCAATTCCTATGGAGGAAAGGTCAGCCCTGGCCTCCAGCTCCTGGGCGGCCGCCACCAGCTAAGTGTGCTGCCTGCCGGGGCCTTTGAGTCATAGGAGCGCAACTGTGACTCAGGATGGGGGTTGGGTCTCATGGTATCAGCTCAACCTCCAGAAAGCTGGAGGCTGAGGGCAGCTAGTCAGGTGTGTCTAATGCCCAACCCTCCAAAAACCCTCCCACCAAGCTGGGCAGCCTCCGTGCGTGGCACTCCTCCATGTGCTCACACACTGCTGCTGCAAGCAAGACGCGCACCCCACACGACTCCAGGGGGAAGGACACCTGGAAACACATGCCGTGTCCTTGGACCTGCCCCCAGCGCCTCTTCATCTGCTGGTCTTATCTGTGTCCCTGAGTTGCGACCAGCCATACATGACAATGACAATGAGTTCTATAGGCCCTTCTAGTAAATTATCAGATCCTGAGGTTGGTCTTAGGGACTCCCAAATGTTCAATTGTCATCAGAAGTGAGGTGGCCTTGGGGACTGCCCCCAAATTCTGTGAGCCCCTTAACCCAGGACCTCAGAGGAAGGAGGCAGCAGCCTCTCCCTGCTCCTGTGGGCTCTGTGGGAGGCTCACGCACACAGCCCCCCAGAGGGGCTGCGGGAAGCTGTGCTGTGGGCAGTCACGAAGGCTCATGTGGCCTCCAGACCCCACATGAGGCTGGTCTTCCCCCTTTGACAGAACAAGGCTGATGACGAGTCATCACTACAATGGGGCACAGTTCTTATCACTGTTAAGTAACATACGTTTAATTACTAATTCTAAAATAATGGTACTGAGCAGCACTGCAGCTGCACAGCAGAAACTAGAGCAAGTCTCAGTCTGTCTTTGTCTAGAGGAGATAATAGCTAAGACGCTGTCCTAGCTTCAACATAGCTATGACCTCCTTCCCCCCACAGCCCGCCCCACACAGAGCCCATTCCTCTAGGGTTCCTCCACTGGAGGCTCCAGGCACCGTGCCCTGGGGGCTTGCCTGTTCCTGTCAAACAAGGGAGACTCCTCCACTGGCCATTGCACACTGTGGCTGCCTGGCTGTTTTGGGCAGAGGCATGTCCATCTCAATCACAGGGGCTTCACCTCTTTGTCTCTGACCCTGAAAGGCAAGGCTATGACATGGCTCCTGTCACTAAGCCATGACTAAGTTCAAGACGGTACTGAGATGATGGGGCAGGTACGTGAGGGGAGGGGGAGGCATGTGAGATGACAGGGCAGGTACGTGAGGGGAGGGGGAGGCATGTGAGGTGACGGGGCAGGTACTGTCCACAGAATTCGCATCTCTTGGTCCCCCAGGAGGACAAGCAGACTGGGTGGGCTCCAGCCAGATCTGGGGGTAGGTCCTCCGGCTGCAGACTCTGTGGGCCTGGCGCTCTTCTGCGGTGTGGGTCTACCTGGTTTCCTTTTGACTCCTCCAGCCTCCCTGCATCCTCCCTTCCCTTCCCTGAGTCTCCCCTAACTCCCTCGGATCCCTCTCGCTTCCAAATGCATGTCTCTTAGTATTAATTAGTTCCTGGTCATATATTCTCTGCAGTGGCCTGGGGATCTGATGCCAGCATTGTCTTCATAAGCTCCTGGGGTCTCTACCCTGATGATCAAGTTTCTGGCAAAAGAACTGCTGAAAGCTGTATCCACCTAACATGGGAAGAATGTCACACACTTCACATCGGGCATCTTAAATGACAAATGAAACGTGTAAGTTAAAACCCTTACCTGGTCGTTCAGACTGTATCTTTAAGCAGAGCTGCTTCACAAAGTCTAAAGGCAGCTGGACCACCTCCTGGAAGGACAAACAGCAGCAGTGTGGGCCGCACAGCACTGTGAACCCCTTACTGCCGCGCGACTGCACCTACCAGTGGTGCAGACGGCACAGTTACGTGACGTGTTTCAGACATTGCAAAGTCCTCGGTGCTAGCAGGTGGGCTTCAGGAACAAAAGCCGCTCTTTTACTTGAAGGCCATGACCCGATCCAACAGAAGCACTGGGAGCGGCGGCCCTCCTGAGCGGCTGCAGCGGTCCATCACCCAGTCAGTGTCCTCACGAGCCCTGGCCTCTCCTCATGGAGTCCATGTGGCAAAGCAGGGCCGGAGGGCTCACTGCCGGCATGAACACTCCCAGCAGCTGTCTCTGAGACACCCTGAGCCTCTCCCACACCCCCCTGAGGAAAAGCTCAAGGAAAAGAGTCTGATGGAATACTAATCTCTGGTGAGACCCCTGAGGGCCCTCCGCCACGGGACTCAGGGCTCAGCAGACTGTGCGTCTGGGCAAAAAACAAAGAGCAACTTCTCTCCACGTTGCTGCTCCTTGCAGTTTCCTGAAGGAGTCTTAATTCATGCTGCTCACCATCGTCCCGATGCTGCCAGTGTGGCAGAGCTCTCCCTCTGGAGAAGCCCCACAGGACAGAGGAGACCAGCCTAGGATGGGAGTGCTGAGGCTTCCTGGGCCTCCCACGTGCTCCTGCAGTGGGGCTGGCTTCAACCTTCCACTTCCCAGCCTGCTGCGCGAGCTGACCTCATGAACTTTGTTATTTACCTACACATGCCATAAACTGATAAAAGGTGAGTTGCTAAAAATTTAGGTAAGGTGAAACAATGGAAGAGGGGGATTATAAACATCTGAAAATTCAAAACTTAGACATTCACAAAAGTCCAAGGTCTCACTCCACTTTAAACAAACTAAAGGTAGGAAGTGAGCAGATGGCACTGTGCAGGAAAGATAAAGAACTGCCTCCAGCCTTAGCTGGCTTGGCTCAGTGGATGGAGTATCAGCCTGGGGACTGAAGAGATCCAGGTTTAATTCCTGTAAGGGCACATGCCTGGGTTGCATGTTCGATCCCCAGTAGGGGGAGTGCAGGGGGCAGCTGATCAATGATTCTCTCTCATCATTGATATATCTTCTCCCTTCCTCTTTCTGAAATCAATAAAAAAAAAAAAAAAAAAAAGAACTGCCTTCAGACCCTCCTTCAGAGAAACACCTCAGCCCCACACCCCAGGGCAAGGCTGGGGCAGGCCAGCACAGCAGCTCAGGTGTCCTGATGCCTCGGCTGGGAAAGGCAGGCAGGCCCTGCCGGAATCATCAAGTGACAGACACGTGCAGAGGACCCAGGGGGTTGAGTCCAGAGCTCAAAGTAGCTCAGCGACTCTTGAAACACATCTGTGACTGTCCCGCCTAGGTCCACAGTCACCAAGGTAAAAAGTAGAATTTGTTTCTTTAAGCAACTTTAAATTCCTGATTTTATAATGAGTTCTATTTGTGTTTTAACCCTACCAGACCGCTGTACCGATTTTTCGGTAATTTCCGAATCTGCTGCTATACCGCTTTGCCTAGGTACTTTGCCTAGTATGTAAAAAAAAAATAATAAAGTGTCACAAACTAAAAATAACCAATCAATCATGGTCAAACCTCATGGTTAGACATTGCAAATGTCTGCCTCCATGTGCTTGAACTGACTTTGTGTGGTTTAAGGGACAGTTAGGTTCAGGGCCTCAGGTCTGATAGGGTTAAGTCAGAATAAAATGTTGGTAGCAGGCGCCCTTCCTAGCATTTGGTTACACTGACCAACCCTTGCTTCAGACTCATGACCTGCCAGACAGACGGATGGCGCCTCAAAGCCCTGGGAGGCAATGGGCAATAGCAGGGTACGTGGTATTAACTTAGAAAAACTGGAAGAACACAGAGCCCTTCCAGGAAGTGTACCTGGGAGATGTGGCCACACCGGCTTCCCTGCTGCCAGGTATTGCCCCAAAGGGATGTCGGGAGCTGTGGAGGAGAAGGGCCGCCCAGACTGGAGGCCAATGGGGAGCAGCACGTTTGCAGTCTCCCAGGAGCTCCCTCAGGAGAACAGCACCCTCACTCACCCCACGTGCCAGCCTGGCCCATGCCCCCATTGTGTCAGGGTGAAGGTGAAGTCCAGGCCACCCAGGGGCACCCAAACGTGGAGGCAGAGGCCCACAAAAGTGAGGCAAAACTTCCAAAATTCACCAGGGTCTCTAGTGCCCCCCGGATTTAAGATGCAGACATCTGTAGGCATAAAGGAACAGCCTCGTCCCCACTGGCTAACCACCAGTTCACACGGAACAGCCCAGACCAGTCTCCAAACCGGCTGGGCAGGCCAGGAGGCAGCACAGGCACAGGGTGCTGTGGGGCCTTGGGCTGGTTGTATCTTGCCCCTGGACGGGACGCAGAGGAGGGAAACACTTGCCCAGCTGCATCTGGCCCACTTCCCCTCAGGCGGCATCCACACAAGCTGACTCTGCCTGTAGGGGCTGTGCTCTGGACACCACCATGCAGTGGGCCAGGCCTGAGTGGGTCCCCTGGGGACATCGCGTCTGCCTGGGGCAAGACAGGCTGTGCTCACTCAGGTACTGTCTCCACGCGGAGGTGTCAACGGGATGCATGTCCCCAGAAAGCGACCCGTGGCCTCACCTCATGCACCCAGGGACCCATCCACCATGCATGATGGGGCACGTGTGCCCTGGGCCAGGGGCACCCTGACGCTGCTCCCACTTACCCGGCTGCCCTCACCTCCCACCACCCTCCTCACTGGCCCTGCCAGGGGAAAGGTCTGGAGCCTCAGCGCTGTGATGCAGAGAAAGGCTCTGCAGGGGCCGAGTGCGCCGCTCCCCAAGACTCCATGAAGACTGCAGTTCCCTGCAGGCCGTCCACTCTGAGTGGGCTGACCTGCAAGGCCGCAGGAGGCTGTGGAAAGCACAGACACAACTTTGGGCCAGGTCATCTCTCAGATCAAGTACTGGGGAGCCCGGGCTGAGTCTCAAGGACCCTCAGGGCCCTGCAGTAAGTCCACGTGGGGAGGTGCTGAGAACCCCAGCCAGAAGCCGCACCACCCTGCCAGCTCCATGGCTGGGCCACCCTGGATGAGGGGTCTGATGCCTTCAGTGAAGGCTGCAGCCAGAGGGATACCCGCAGCCACCCCCATACATCCTAAGCTTGTCAAGGGACCTTCTTGGAGGAAGCTTTGCTGTCAGAGCCCTTTGCCCAGCAATCCTTCAGCTTCACAGGTGCCCTTAACCTCCTCGTACCATTTTTCCTAGGACAGACGCAAGGCATGGGATCTGCAAAATGGAGCAGTGCCCTCTGTGTGCAAAGTGACAAACCTGTTAGTCTGTTCAGGGCCCTGATCTAAAACAGGCAGCAAGGCCAACAGATACTGAGACAGCTGTCCCAGGCATGGACCAAAGCCACTGTGGCTTCCTACACTGTCTCCTCCCCAAGTGTCCAAACTACAGACTTTGTCTGTGACAGGCACCTTCTCAGTTATCACGTGGTCTCTCTGAACTTCAGGCTTTTCTATCTGCTCTGCTACCTCACAACACAGCAAATGCGAAAAACAAACCGCTTGGACACTCTAACATGAGGAACTATGAAGCTCAGAGTTCCAAACTAATTGAGAAGCTGGTATTACTGATACAGATCTTGCCCATGAACTTAGACTCCATAAATGAAACCACTTACCCCACAGTGAACATAGCTCTCCCCCAAAAACTCTTTCATGACATTTTTGCCAAAGTCCACTATGTTTTGTAGGTGCTGGAATACTTCTTCCGAGGCCTGCAACAAAGAAGCATAGGAAGGCCTTACTGACACGGCGCGAGGACGGAGGGTTACACACAGGGCCACAAACAGGAGAGGTGGTCCTGGACGCGGAGGAAGATGAGCCTTGCCACAGACACTGCCAGACCCACTGGAGCTTCTGTCCCCTCAGCTCCCAGGCCCACCTCTGCCTTCTACCCAGAACCACACGTGACCCACACCTGTGCCAGGAACACCAGTGGATTCCACCAGCAGCTCATGCACGCTTCCAAGGAATCGGACTTTGAAAATCTCGTGTCCAAAAATCACTAGGTATTTACATTTTATTCTTCAGCCTCTAACTAGAGAATAAAATATTTTCTCCTACGTCAGATGTTCTTAAAGAGCTAATAAGCTATGAGATTTGGGTGAGACAGGAAATCAGCCCTGTGTCCCTCCCCCTGGCGGAGGCGAGAACTCTGAAGAGTCCGTCCAGGTCTAAGGAATGAGAGAGCTGTCCTCAAGGGCAGTCCAGGTGGTGCTGACACAGGGCTTGAGCTCCAGTGAAGCTCTGGACTGGGCTGCCATCTGCCCTGCAGCATCCATAGACCCAGCGTCCATCCCAGGGCGTATGCAGTGTGAAGTGTGAGAATGAAACCCAACAGAAAAGCCCACAGCACGTGCAGTGGCTTCATACAGCTTGGCCCAGGGCTCCTGACAAAAAGCTTCTCTGTTGACAGCATGACCACAGGAATCCCACTGGTAACACCACCGACATAATAAGTAAAGGCAAACTGTTTGCTGTCTGGGAAGACTATGCCTCAATAAATTGAAACAGGAACAGCTGACCCGAGCTGGGGTCTGGGCTCAGCAGATGCTGAGTGGAGAAGGGGGTCTGGAGGCAGCCTCCCAGATGGCTCTGGTCTCCACTTGGATTCCACAGAAATGCAACGGCCGTTATGCCCAATTCCACTCCCCACCCACCCCCACTGTGAGGGCTGTGCTTTGCTTTGGAGCAGGGCTCACACCAGCTCCTGTGCCTCCCTCCCTTCCCCCAGGACCATAAGGAGGAAGGGCTCCATAGGGCTCCCTTTACTGAGCCCTGTACCCACTGAGATTTGGATGGATACCACAGCAACACCCCACCTCCAGGGTCACTGTCTTCCAGAGGTCAGTGGGGCTACAGAGCAGCAACAGCTCCAAGGGTATCCACAGTCCTGGGCTTGGGTGATTCAGCAAATAGAAGCCAAGGCTCCATCTGAAGTGCCTGCTGGGACTTACAATGTTGCCTACCTGCCAGCATCCCAGACTTCATGCTCACAGAAGGGGAAATGCAAAGCTGAGATCTGGCCCTTGGGGCTCTCTGACTTGGCGATTCCTAGCTCAGCACCCAAGGACTCCCCACAGTGACCCGCAGTGACCCCACCAAGTACTGGGTCCTGCAGGAATCAGACACACCACGTTCTGTACTGAATGCTGTGTCATATTTAAATTTCTATAATGAGCATTAATACTTCTACATCAGAAATAAAATCGAAGTGTTCCTAAGTAATTGTTTCAATGATTGGGTGGCAAACTCAACAGATCTTACCTTCTTCCTATTGGGAGGAAACTTCAGAAAACGCAGTACCACACAACGCTATTGGAAAAGAAAGCAAAGGGTGATTAGTGCCACCCACAGCCAGGGGGGAGAGGGGCAGGGTGTGCAGGAGGGGTTGGGCAGCTTGGGGGCTGTCCTCAGAAGCTTGGAGGTGGCAACCTCATAGGTAGCCCACTGGCCTGAACACCCAGTGCCCCCACCAGAGGACACACTGGGGCCACAGGGCAACCAGGAATACCTGTGCCTTCTGACCTAGCCAGCCCACTCCCAGGAATTTATCTTAAGGAAATAAGAATGTACAAAAAATTTTACTACTCATATAAAAGTATTGCTGATTCTAAATAAAATGGAAAACGATCGCACTGCTACCAGCCCACCCTAGGGAGCTACAGTGCAGTCCTGAGGGCCAGTCCCCACAACCACTCAGTGTACACCTATTCTGCAAGGCCAGCACCGCTCCCTGTGAGGGCCAGGCTGTGAGGGCTGGTGGCCACAGGTCCTGCCAAGAGGCCAGCTATGGAGCCAGCAATACCCGTTCAGATGGACAGCAGAGAAAGGTGAGAAATCAACCTCACCAGCCCTCAATTGGCATAAAGACACCTAGTCCTAGGGCTACTATGGCTGAAGGGGGGAGTGGGCACTGCTGCCCCCAGTGAGTGCCAGGGCTGCCACCGCACCAGGTCTAACCAGCTGTGAAGAAAACTCCTTTCTCTAAACACACATGGGAATGCAGGTGTCTGAAATGTGCCTTCTTCTCGATGTCTGTGACACGATGCCAATAAAGTTAAGAGAGGGGTGAGATGAAGAAGACAGTCTGGGCTGGGTAGCTCTGCCCACAGTAGGACAGGGAGTGAGGCACACTCACACCTTGACACTCCAGATGAGAATCAGTGGTCTTAAAAAGCTAAAAAAGTTACTGCGTGCAGGAATGACACATAAACAACCTCAAAACATACAAGTTGTAAGGGTACAACTTGTCACTTATAAAAGAAGCAAGGGACCCAGGGATGACAGGAGGGGTAGGCCTGGCAGAGGTGCCTCCGATGCACTGAGAACACCAAGTCACTGAAACACCAGGATGCCCGGCAAAGCAAGGCTCAGAACAGCTCTAAAAGCACATCCTCACAAATGCCTGGCAGCACAGGAGCAGGCACTGGCCTCCCGAGTGCTCTGCAGCCCCGGAGACGTGTGTGAATGGTATTTTGCATAGTTAGGCTGCAAGGTTGAGTGCAAAGGCAGGAAAACAGAAACAAAGAATTTTTTAAAATATATTTTTTATTGATTTTTTTGAGAGAGAAAGGAAGAGAGAGAGAGAGAAAGAGAGAAACATCAATGAGAGAGATTCATCGATCAGCTACCTCCTACACTCCCCTTACTGGGGATCAAACCCACAACCCAGGCATGTACCCTGACTGGGAATCAAACCAGTGACCTCTTGGATCATGGGTGGATGCTCACTGAGCCACACTGGGCAGGCCAAAGGATTCTTAAGTACCCAAGAAAACCATATAATGGAGGGAAGTGCACCAGAATGTCAACAAAAATTATTTTCTTAGTGTGGAAATATTGGGTGCTTTCTGGTTTCTTTTTCCTAATATTCTATACTAGGTCTGTAAATATTCTATACTAGAGGTCTAATACTAATATTCTATACTAGAGGTCTGGAAATTTCATGCACCGGTGGTGGGGGCAGATCCCTCAGCCCAGCTTGCGCCCTCTCGCAGTCCAGGACCTGCAGCGGAAGCAGGAGAGGCTCTGAGGCTGACTTCTGGCTGAGTGGCGCTCCCCCTGTGCGTCATAGCGACCAGTCTTTACGCGTTTGGTCAATTTGCATACTAGAGTTTTATTATATAGGATTTTCTGGTACTGAGGAGGAAGCAATAGCTGATATTGAATACAAATAAAAGACTATGAAAACCAATATATTAAAAAGGAGACCTGCCCACCTGAAGCCAGAGTGAGTGAACCTGTGGGTGGAATTAAAGGGTTAGGGCCTCAGGCAAACACCCAGGGGAGGCTGGCTGTGGCCTGTGGGCACCCTCAGAACCAGGCCTCCCAAAGACCCCCAGGAGTCAAAGATCAGGCAACAGTTAAGGGAAAGGGAGCCTGACAAACAGCAGCAGAGGAATGACAGCCTCAAGGCGCTGCCCTAGGTGTCCGATGGCTCAGGTGCTTCTCAGTGAGACTGCCTTTTGCAGTTGCCCTACCAGCCCCAACCTGGGTGGCCTCTCAGAGCATCTGTGACAACACCTGGCCAGGTCAATGCCTGTGGTGACCCAAAGGTCCCCAGTGGGGTTGGGATGGGGGTGGGACATGGTGCTGGGTGGACAGCCTCAGACAAAACAGAGAGACGAGACATCTCGAGAAGTGGAGCCCACCCCATCGAGGCCAGAAGGGAGGACCCGTTCCTTCCCAGGCTGGCAGCCTCTGGACCCACCACCACTGCACAGCTGACGCAGGCACGGACAGACCATGAGGTGGGGAGGGGACAGCGGAGCTACCTGTCCACGTGACAGGCAGGGAAGGGCACTCAGGGGCCCTGAAGGGATGGCCGGTGTGACAGCCAGAGGAGAAGCAGAACATTTGTAATGACAAACACTGCATGGGTGACAGTGAGTCAGTGCTCCCAGGCCACACGGGGGCTATGGAGCAGGTGCACAAAGGGAGGCCGTGTGGAGGCAGGGCAGCCGGCGCTGCAGTCCTTCTGCTGCACACACTGAAACCTTCCTTACCTCACTGATACACGGGGCCCTGCTGCCCTGAGTTCTGACTGAGGAGGAGGCTGGGGAGCCATGCCTCCTTGGGAGACCAGGCCTACCTAGCTGGGCAGACCTCGATGCTAGTAAAGCAGGCATAGCGCTCACCAATGCCAGGGCTGGGAAGCACCAAAGGAAACACAGTTGGGAAATAACAAATCCTAACCATTCAACTGCAGGTGCAAACAGACAGGAGCCACATGCAGAGTCTCCAATGAGTTCTTACCAAGAAAGAAGTCACATCTACTGTATCAACCTGTATGGATAGAACTAAAAATCTCAAATACAGAATTAGTTACTTTAAAAAAAATCTAGAGGCAGCAAAACGTTAAGACTCTGTGGACAAAAGGAGCCACATGCTAGCCTGAAAAGGCTCAGCGGAGGCCTGCATGGCATTCCCACAGGCTCAGAGACCTAGAGTGATCACAAAGATGGTCTGAAAATTAGATATTTATCTACAAACAGGTTATGGTGGGTGGCCACATCCTGGGCCAGTGTTTTCCCTGACGGGTATCACCTTTGATCTTTATTGAGCCAAATGTGCTAGGCGCCAGGACAGATACCACAAGTACCTTCATTATCATGTTAATTGATCCTGCACCCACCTGGATATGTGTACGTCATTTTGCTTTTTATCCAATCCCAGGGATTTCCCCGCTTTGCTTTATCCCACCTCCTTCATCTATCACCAATGAATTTCATGTAACCCACTTACGTGTTTTCCTTTTGATGGTAAATTTATAAAAACACTGTGTAAACTCCCATTCTACGGAGTATTATCTCAATTCATTGAGGTTCTGCTTCCCGGCATATGTCGACATTTTGGCTCAAATAAGCTCATAAAATTCTCTACAGGTTTCACTGAGTTTTTTCGTTAACATACTTGGCGTAGTCGGCAGGATTCCAAAGAAGCCCACCCAGGACCACCTTGCGGACTTGGACCGGAGCTAGGATCCAGCAAGGGGCCTTTTGAGCCCCACCGGCTCCGTGCCGTATCAGGTGGATTTGGGTGAGTTTTCTCTTGGATCCAGGACCTTCCCTTTGATAGAGGGTCTGACTTTATTTGAGCTGTATTTAAAATCCTCGAGGTGGATTAAAGGGTTAAATGGAACCCAGGTTAAGGCAAGACTGGAGGAA
>PVJC01008003.1:18798-49807 GCA_004026665.1 Murina feae | reverse complement strand
CCCCACCAAGTGGGGAATCAAGCCTCTTGATTGTAATAGACCACTGGACCCTTCAGTCTGCAGGCTGATGCTCTATCCACTGAACCAAACCAGCCAGGGCAAGAGTGATCCTTTAAAAATATTAAGCCATCTTTCCTTGCTGAAATTTCCCAACGGCCTTTCAGTGAACCATTTCTTTATGATTGGCCAGTGACTTATCTCCACCTTGCTCACTCTGTTCCACTCGTTCTAGCCTTTCAGACTGTGGAACCCCTTGGGTAGGCTCCCACTTCAGGACCTTTGTCCTCCCTGCTCCCTCTGCTCAGGTCCTCCCCTGACATCTGCATGGTAGATCCCTCACCTCACCTCCTTCTTTTTTCAGTATCACTCTCATTTTGGGTTCCTTCAAAGCAAACCCAGAGACTAATAATTTGGTGCAGGTAGTTTACCTGGAAGATTATCCCAGAAATTATGGCAAATGAGTGAGGAGTGAAACAGGGGAGGGAACTGTATAAAGGTCACGTGCAGCCCTGGCCAGTGGGCTCAGCGGTTAGTCCATCATCCCGCACACTGAAGGGTCCTGGCTTTGATTGCTGGTCAAAAGCAGGTACCTTCTTTGCAGGTTCTATCCCGTTCCAGGGCAGGCTGTGTGTGGCAGGCAACCAATTGATGGTTTTCTCTCTGCCCCTCCCCCTTCCCACTCTCTAAAAACAAATGGGAAAAACATACTCAGGTGAGGATTAACACCACAAAAATAACTGAGTAAGAAAAAGGGCTCAACCCTGTTGGTGACCCTGAGGGATTATGTAGAATATCCACCAACTTTCATTCCTCAGTCTGGAGGCGCTTGCATGGGCCCTATTTCCTGGCACAGTTGGCCTACTCTGCAAGGCTCCTGCTTCTGGACAACACCTCCCGGCAGAGAGCAGCTCTTGTCCTGTGTGAGCCAGCTGCACAAAGCAAGCTTCTCGGGGTTGTCAGCGGGAACACAAGCAGCCCCGTTTGTCCTGTCACTTCCTAGGAACTGCTCTATTTAAAACGGAAGCCATGCCTCGCAGCAGCCTTACCTTTCTGGGGTTTTTCCCTGCTTATCATACATTGTTTTTTTGCTCATCCTCCCTCTAACTTTGTTCACTCATGTGTATCCCAAGTCCTGAGCAATGCTGCCAGAGCAGGCCCTCTGGAAATATTGAATGAGTGCATCAAACATCTGAGAGAAACACTGGCTTTTTGACACTTATCTTCCAGAGTTGTAAAACTATTGTCAAATTTTACAAGTATGTATTGTGGGGACAATAACTCAGATTCCTTGATGTCTAGGACCTACCTTTTCTACTACATTTTGCTAATTCTTACTACTTCCAAAGTATTATGATTCCTATGTACTTTATTACAATGCCCTATAATACCCTTTTCAAGGTGCCTTCACATATATTCTCATTTGACAGTTGTGATGTAGACAATACTAGAATTATTCCCTTTGTTGAAAATCTAAGTAATTTTCCAATTTCCTTTTGAATTCAGACAGATGGTTTTTCAATCCTTTTTCTCTCTGTGCTCTCCCCTTGACAATGATATTCATTTTTTTACCAGTTTTTAGAAGTGTTAAATGTACCTACCTATGACTTGGGGATCAATTCTTGATTTCTATGGCATTTGGGAAGTCTCACTTTCTAGAAAAGATCTAGGTTTTCTTTGTCCTGTAATTTTATATAGTCTCAAAAGGGCTCAAATTTGAATTACTAAACTGTTTAGAAACATTGAAGAAAGCTGACTTGTAAGGGATTTCCTATGTTATAGGAAATACATTTTTTTTTTTTTTGCATATATTGACAACTGTCAACGTCATAATGAACAAGCACGAGAAAGGATAGTTTTGGATGGAGGAAGAGGGCTGTGACCTCTAGTTAGGGAACTTTCTTTCTGCCAAGGGCCATTTGGTATTTGTAACATCACTTGAGGGCCATAAGAATTATCATCTTAAAAATTAGCTTGCTTCATTTGATCAAACATTTAATTAACTCACCCCTAATGCCTTGGCAGGGCCTGACCCCACCTGAGTAACAGGAACTTATACTGATGCAAACAAAACAGACCAACCAGCCAGACTCATAAGTGAACCACATTCCACACTGTCCAGGACCTGATTCCTGGGTTCTCCCACGTGAGAGGAATCACTTAATGGCTGTCATGAAAACAAAACTCAAAGCTCCCCTACTGCTATTCCACTGTGGGCATGTGCAGTCACAATCACACTCAAAATAAACTTTGCCAAGAATCAGATTTAGTGCGCAAGAGCCAATGAGCTCAGAAACGAGCCTGGCGGGTGCAGCCAGGAAGGGCAGCTGGAGGCGGAAAGGGCCCAGGTTTGCCGGGCGCTTCAGGCCACGTCTCTGACGTCTGCTGAAGGTGGCCAAGGAGGCATTAGCGCCAGAAACCACCGTGGAAGACACTCAGCATCCAGTGACCTGCACAGCTTAGTAGTTCCACGTGAATAATTTTAAGTGAAGACTGGGTCAAGGACAAAGGCCAACCAGGACATGGCAGATTGCTGCATCTGTGGACCTCCCAGTATTCATGCCTTGGTGTTGAACCTGGGCTTGGCCATGTGACTTGCTTTGGTCAAGGGGACATTAATTAGCCAGCATGGTGAGTACAGAGGCTTGATAAGCACTTTGCACCTTGAGATAGCTATATTGTGCAGACATTAGCAAGGCCATATGGAGAAGCAATGAGGTCCCATACATGTACAATGAAGCTTCTTGGATCTTCCTGACAGGTGCCGGCCACCAGCAAAATGCAGTGGAGTAACCCCAGGTGGTGCTATTTGGAAAAGAAGAACCACCCATTTTGTGAAATAAACAAAACACAACAAACAAACCCCCCAAAAAACTGAAAATGAAAAGAACCACCCAGTCCAGCCAGCCCTCTGACAGCCCAGCCCACAGAAGTAGGGGAAATCATACATCACTGCTGTTTTAGGTCACAACATGATGGAGTGTTATTTTTTTAAAAGCAAAGGAAGCAAGAATTTTACTGTAGCAAAAATTACTGCTGCAGACAAACAAGGAAGGGCACAAAAGCAACAGGAGAGCATAGGCTGGGCTGCTCTGGTTCACTGGGAAGTCACAGAAACGGGAGCCTTGGGGACAGGTTCCGGGCGTCAGCCAGGATAAGCTGTCCACTACTCCCTTGCATTTCATGAGGCCCCTTAGGGTTCGGGAATATCTGCCTGAGGGAGGAGAGGGGGAAGGGAATGGCAGGAGATTCTCCCTGGAGGGAGAACACCATGAAATGTTTTAATGAAGTTGTTGATTTTAATGCAGCAGTTAAGTGCAACACAGGATTTATGAGAAAGGGAAGAAAACTGCATTGTGGGGACAGTAAAGTTTGTTTGCATACTTTTGGGGCAGACTGATTAACTGGCACCTAGCACCAAGGTCAGGATGAAATTCTGTCCTTGACCAAGTTCTCTAGGGTACTGAAGAAAACTATTTTTGTTGTTTACTAATTCCCAAGAACACTTTGAGGTACTCACAGAGCATACTTGTATAATGTTTGCAGTGTCCTTCTGATGATCACCTCTGACATTGTTAGTTGCGGTTTGTACAATTTCCCTTATTGGAATGTTAAAGAAAACGCAGAGGCTGGGGAAGACTAACTGGAGTGGGCCACGAGGGTCTGAAGTCCCTACCTCCACCGCTTTCTTCCCTCATTTAAAAACAGCACCTGTGGCATCAGCAGCCTGTCCAGCCCATCAGTCAAAAAGGCAGGGCTTCCTACATCTGGAATGGCCTTAGAAGGCTCAGGCCCTCCCAGCTAACCCGAGGGCCCAAGTAACGCACTGGCATTGCACTAAGAAGCAGGTGCGAAGGGGCCCTGGAGCTGCCTAGTGGGGCCAAGTGGTCTATAGAAATAGGACCTCCCTGAAGGTGGGAGGAGGAGGGTGATAAAGACAGACAAAAGGGCAGTTACCTGGTGGCAGAGATACAGACAGAGGAAATGGGATTAAGAGCTGAAATACGCACGTTACTGACTCACCAAAGTGACACAGAATTAAACTTTATTTATCGGAATTATCGGGAGACAGTGACTCCATCCCTGGTGACTAGAGCTCTGAGGCTGTGCTTTCTCCTCAGTGAGGTGGGTCGGGGTGGGGCGGGCTGTGCTTGCCAAGGGCTGCTGTGGTTTTGGATCTGGATAGATGAGCAGAATTACAGTTTCCTAAGAATGTAGCACTTGTCACACCGACCCAGAACTCACCTGTGTCCTATTCAGCTCTCTGTCCCCAACTATCCCTATCCCCGTGGGATAGCCCACATTTCTGTCCACTTCTCACCTGACTGGCTCCCTAGCTGGGCCTCAGGCAAGTCTCCCCAGAGAACATGCGCGGGGTCATTGAGGAACCGCTGGCTGAGCTGGCATGTGAGGCAGGTCTGGACTGTCCAGCGCTGTCCCTTGCAGCCTGGGGGGAAAGTGGGAAAATGGAAGAGCATGCCTGGGTTAGAAGAAAAGGTCTCTTGCACCCAAGTTTGTCTCTATTGTTTTCTACTAGGAATTCTACCTACTCCCCACTTTCAATTAAAATTTGATAGAGTCCCCTGCATAAACTATCAATTTCTTTAAAAAAAAAAATCCTCACCCAAGGATATTTTTTCCATTGATCTTTAGAGGGAGTGGGAGGGAAGGAGGAGGAGGAAAGAGACACATTGACCAGTGCCCTTAGCATGCACCCTGACGGGGCTGGGGATCAAACCTGCAGTCAAGGTACGTGCCCTCGACTGGGAATGGAATCCGAGATCCTTCAGTCTACAGGCCGATGCTCCAATTACTGAGTCAAACTGCCCAGAGCTAAACTATCAATTTCTTGGTACTTTTTTAAAAATCTTCAGCAGAGGATATTTTTTCCCATTGATTTTTATAGAGTGGAAGAGAGGGGGAAAGAGAGAAACATTGATGTAAGAGAGACACCTCGATTGGATGCCTTCCACATGAACCCTGATGGGGGCTGGGATACAACCTGCAGACCTCCAGTCCGAGACTCTAACCACTGAACTGAATGGGCTAGGGCCTGGGTGCGCTTTAAGATAAAGCCCAAACCCCTTCACAAGACTACAAGATCCGCCCTGTTTCCTCCCACAGCCTCAGATCTTGTGCACTTTAAACTCCAGCCTCCTAAACTCCTGCGTTTTTTTTGGCTAAACCTTAGGCAAGAATATTTTTTCCATTGATTTTTAGAGAGTGGGAGGGAGGGGAAGCATTTATGTGAGAGAGACGCATTTATTGGCTGTACTGTGCACGGACCCCAACTGGGGCTGGGGCTGGAACCTGCAACCCGGTACATGCTCTTGACAGACCAAGGCGCTTTGGACGCTCTAACCACTGAGCCCACTAGCCAGTGCTCCTTTAATTGACAGCAGGTGGCCCACAAGCTCTCCTCTCAGAGGCAACACCCAGGCTGAGAATTTCCATCTCCGTCTGCCTTTTCTTATGCATCTCCTCACCGCTGGCATAAGTTACAGCATTGTACCCCTCCAATTAAAGCATCTTCCTCACCAGCCGCAAGAATTTTTAAAATATGCAGGACCTGATTAGTCAGGGGCACTGACCTCTTTCCCTAGATGGTCAAATCAGGCGGCTCAGGTACCAGAAACGGCTGCCGCTCCGCTTCCGGGCCAGGGCACCTGCCTAGGTCCCGGGGGGTGGGGGGTGGAGGGGTAATTGATGCTCGCTTCCCTCCCCACCTCTCCAGTCAGCCAGCATGTCCTCGGGCCTCCTACTTGTTTGTGTCGGCAGAAAGCGGACTTTTTTGGTCCTGCAGCATTTCAGCCACTAGTTCCACGTGCCACGAGATGGAAGGCCAGAACCGCGGGCCTCCCTCCCGTGCGGCTCCTTCCTAGCCTGCCCTGCGCCGAAGACAATGAACGCGGCGCGGAACTCGGCGCACCTCGGGGGGGCACGGCTCTGCGGCCCGGGTGGCGAGGGCGCACGCAGGGCGGGGCTGCCTCACTCCGAGCGGACGCAGCCGGCCCCGCGGCCCCGCGAGCACACCGTCTAGCGCGAGGCAGGGCCGCTCGCCCCGGCGCCGCCTCGCCCTCCGCCCTCCGCCTCCGCCACAGGCGCACTCACGTCTCTGGCGCTGTGTGCAGGTCAGGCCTGGGATGAGGAGAGAAGAGCAGCCACGACAGAGGGTCCTCTTCACCGACGGGTCCCTGCGGGCGGAGGGCAGAGGGAGAAGGGAGGGGGGTTCGCGCGCCCGACCCCCGCCCCGCCCTGCCCCCGGCTCCCCGCGCGCCTCACCGCCGCAGGACCAGCCGCCGGGCCACGGTCCTCTCCGTGTGGCAGTAGAACCTCGCCAGCGCCTGGTTCTCGGGGTCCCGCGCGAGGACGCAGTGGGCGGCCTGCGGGAGAGGCGGTCACGCGGAGTCGGGGGCGCCCTTCCCGAGCGCCCCCTACTCGGACTCACCTGGTACAGGAAACTGAGCCGCTGGAAGGCCTCGCGGTCCTTTACCGGCCCCGCCATCCGGGCCCTTCCGACCCCTAGGCCCCGCCCCTCATCGGTCCGCCCCAGCGTCAGCGCAAGGCCTCCTGGGAAATGTAGTTCCAGGCCCGCGAGGCACCACCTTGCGGCCTCACAGATCCATCTGTTTGAATTGCATTCTAAGCCACGGTCCAGGCTTCCTTCTAGACTTCAAGCCCATCACTAGCTATACTCGGTAAAGACTGGAGAGGCTGGTGGAACAGGAGAGGATCTCAAACTGCTATACATTTTTCAGGACAGAAGACACGTCTCTATGCAGCTAGGTTGGGGGAATGGTTCTGTGCAATTTATAGCCAGATAGACCTTCTGCACTCCTCTTTGAAGCCAAAGGTGAGTGCCTGGAAGATAGAAGGCACAGAGGTTATACATTTAAAAAACCACTGGTGCCAGTGGGAGTGAAATTGGAAAGGATCATGAGTGGTGGTGGGGAGGCACAGGGTTCTGGCCCTTAGCACAACTCTCTTCCCCACTGAACTACACACGTCCTGTCACACAGTTCTAAACAGACACTAATTCCTAGTCTTAGGTACTGGATCACAGAGTACCTAAAACCACCCCCATCCCAAACACAGGCCTCCAATGTGTTGTTTGGCATCCTGTTTCACCTCTGCTTCATATTAATGACCAATTCCTGAGGTCAGAGTAGAGGGATGGAGGGGAGGACACGGATGAACCCTGAGAGAGGGAGAGGACAGCCTAAGTTACAGGGGGATGAGGCTTCTCTCCCCTCTCAAACCCCATCAGGCTGGGTAGGGGACCAGGCCTCCAGCTCAGAGGAAGTGGCTGAAACCTCTCACAAGAGTTTTACAAGTGTCCCCAGACTCAAATGAAAGGAGTATGCCTACAATGTAGATACCCAGGCCCATAACCTTCCTCAGTCACTCGGGATGAGCCCAGGAACATGCATTTTTAACACCCAGTGATTCTGACACATTGGCAGTGGCAGCCATCAAATCACCACACAGCACAGAGATCACGTCAGTGGATCCTTTGTTCCATATTGTTTACCAACCAAAGCATCTTGCCACAAAGAACCACAGTCAAGGCACAAAGGTAAGAGGAGAGTCTGGACAGAGTCCTGTTGAGGTGGTAGGAGGAACTGAAATGCCCTCACCTGTGAACTCCATTACCCGAGCAGCAGATGGCTCAAGTTGTGTTGATTTGGTTTGGCATGCATTGCTTTACCTCTTTTGACATGTACCCTACAGATTATTTTGGCCTAACATTAAATGACGTACATTCTCCGATGGGGAAATGGCAAACAGTGAGGGATGGCAGCCAACAAGCAAAGACCGGCTCTGGGAACTCTAGTTCCAGGACAGGTGCGCGCAGGCACAAGGAAGCTGCCGATCTGGTCCTTCCCTACACACACCACCCTCTTCTACTCTTTCCTCAGGGTGAGGAAGACTCTATTCCCTCTCTCCTTTTCTGGCTTAGTCACTTGATCCAGGTAAGAAAGCTGACAACTTGGGAGTAACTAGTAACATTCCTTAAAGCAAGAGCTTCGGATAGAAGTATTTTTCTCTTTCTGCCAATACCGGACTCTCCTTCCCAAGTTCCCTTGGGAAAGCAGTAAAGGCGCAGACTGTCTTGCAGGATCTCTGGCAATTCATCCCTGAAGAACAAGGTGACCAACTTCTTGGAGACAATCAACTCGAAGGAGGCAGGCAAGAAGCCAGCTCTGCTGAAGGCCGAGACAGGAGCCTGGGTTCTCCTCTTCCTCCTCCTCATCCTCTTCTCCCCACATTGCTACCTCTGGCCAATCCAACTCATAATGGCAACCTTACTCTGGGAATAGATGACCAGAGAAACCCCTCTCCTGTGCCTGCAAAAAAACCTTTGCTCTTGTGGGTCCTCAACTGCTAGACTCATGTGAGTAGCTGTCATTCATTTTTATTTCAATCTAGAGGTTTACGTGCCTCTATGCTCTTCCTCAAGAAACATAACTATTCTGTGTTACAGCCCCTAACGAATGTACAGGGGCTTGTTTCCTCCTCTGGTTTGAGTATGTCATACCCTCCCACAGACTTTTTGCTTCTGGAAAAGCCCCTCCTCCCTTCCCAACCCATCCTGTGCAATAGAAAACCTGACGGGCTTCGGGGAGAGTCCCTGGGAACCTACTTCCCATCCGACAGGAGGAGACATAGCTGTGCTCTCACCTCAGACCAGTCCTACCTACTCTTCCACATAAACCACTCTAGAAACCGAGGCGCTTCTCCCAGATGGTTCAGGACGGGAACAGGCAGATGCGAAGCTGCTCCAGCAGGTCACAGGAAGGAAGGCCTTATAGCTCTTGATCCTGCCTCATCCCAGTGATCCCTCGACCCTCCCTGTCACTCCCAATCTGTCGGGGGCCTGATGGTAAGTGGTGCAGCATTCTTCCTTCCAGCCCGGATGCCTGGGTAGAAGAGGGGCCATAGTTTCTCAGTAAAAGTATCAGTGAAGGTATAAATATGGGAGCGGTCTGTGACATTGTAAAAAGACAGTGTGCCGGCCTCATAGTCTAGGAATATGCCCACCCGCTTGGGTTTCACCTTGATGTGCAAAGGAGTAAAAGGTGTGGTGGTGGCTGCATATTTGTCTCCGTTCCACAGTCGTACCCGCCAGTAGCCAGTCTCAGGCAGTGGGGTCAGCTCGCCCTTTCGGCTCACGGAGTCCCGGCACACACCCACTGCCCAGTGGGTCTTGTCGCCCACCTCCACCTCCCAGTAGTGTCGGCCTGAGGTGAAGCCCTCAGTAGCTAGGACGCAAGGGTAGAAGGTGAAGCGTCGTGGGGTGTCAGGTAGGTCCCGGAGTCTTGTCTCCACAAACTTGACGCTCTTGCGATCTTCTGACAGGACTAGGTTAGGATGAGCAGTCTCGGGGTCCAGGGTCACATCCGCTGGCGGGAGAAGCCAGAGTGGGGAGCTAGATGAGGATGGGAATAGCTAAACGCCCCTGCCTCAGTCTTCCAGCCTGCCCTACAGAGCATGTTCCCTAAAGGCCCCCAGTACACTGTGGTTTGGTTAACTTTCTCCATCCACGGTGTCACCTGAGGGAGGGCGGGAATGTTGCTGCAAGTCTCACCCGCCCTAAAGCAGCAGGTGACTCACTCGCTCTTGCCTGTGCAAGGGCTGGTGGGTTAGGCTCCTCCTGCCTGGCCCTCCCTCTCCAGCCCCCGACATCATCATCATGTCATGGTGCAGAGGAGCACCAGGCACAGTGTAAGGGCCAGAACGAGTGGAAAGTGTGTGTGAAGAAGGATACAGAGAAGACACCATTTTGGGTCTAGGGAGGGTGACCTGATACCCGTTTTCTTGGAACCGTCCTGGTTTATGACTATTTTCTCTGAGTAAAAATGAATGACATTCCCTTCACACTCTAGAGTGGACCAATTTTAGGCAAATTATTTAACCTTTCTGGGCCCCGGTTCAGAAAAGCGTGGGCCTAAGACTAGATGACACCGAGGCTTTCACTGCGAGGTCTGTGACTCAGAGTGACCCGAAGCCGGGGAGGGCAGACAGGGAGCCAGGTAACGACTTGCTGCTCTCCGCGAGTCCCTCTGCTCTTTTCCTTTTGGGAACAACTCACCAATGAGCTGTTTGAGGATTTTCCTTAGGGCAAAGTACTGTCGGGGGAAACTGCTGAAGTTCTTCTCGAGCTGGATGGACACTGCAGTCACCTCCATGGTCTTCACCTTTTCACATCTAGGAGGGGCAGGGAGACAGGCGAAGAAAGGGCAGGTCAGGGACGCTCCCTCCTCCCGCCACCGCCCTCCTCCCTCAGGACAAGCACTTTCGTATTGCTTTCTTTTGCCAATCTGTGGAGAGCCATACAGTCCCCTGGACAAACCTTAAAACGAGCCTCAAAACTTTCTGGAGGTTATTTGTTATATTTCATGCAAATGGGTAATTACTCTCCCCCTCCCAACCCTTTCCTTCTTCCATCTTGTTTGGACACAATTCCACATCAGGCACAGGTAGAATCTGGTTCATGATTTTCGTAGCTTCCTTAACAAGGAAGTCCTGATGCTCAAAGGGCTACTATTCCCGCTGATTTGCTGTCTAACTGGCTTCATGGATGTAATAACCCTTTCCCATATCCTACCCAGAAGCTGCATGACTTTTCCATCTTATTCCCCCAACTCCTTACTGTACCGTAAGTCTCTAAGCCCAGATCTAACTCATTTAAAGAGTTGCAGGCATCACTTACTTTTCCAGGGTACTTTTGACATCCTAGAGGGAAGGAGAAAAGAAAGCAGTATTGGTCCTGGTAGTCAAGAGTCCTACAGGCAAAGGGTCCCCCTCCTCCCAAAAGCTGGAGATCTCTAAAATCGGAACAGGGCCAGTGGGGGCTGCAATGCAAGGAGAAGAGCTCCGGGGGGTCTGAGTACATCCTCCCAACTTCGTCCTCACTCTCAGCTTCTGGTCAGCACGAAGCTTGGCAGTTTCTACTCCTTCCAAATGGTTTCTTGTGTGTTTGCCTCTGCTCCTCAAGGACACTGGGAGCTCGGTGCAGGGTGCAGGGATTGTCTGCTCTTCACTCTGTCCCCCAAGTACCAACCACAACACCTGTCTCCTTGAGGGTCAGTGCAGACAGCTCCAGGCTGGTGGTGGAGGAGTAGGTCCTACTCCCCACTATGAGTTGGTACCCCCATTGGTATTGGTTAATAAACACTAATAACTGTGTGCCAATCCTGATTTGCGAAAACTTGGGGTCCAGCAGACAAAGAAGACAAATCTCTGCCCCCAGGATTTCCCAGTTTAATGTGGAAGGCAGAACACACATACATGAAAGGACATGAGAATAAACACCGAGGAGTACATCAGCATGCAGAGCAATGTGCAACGGCGCCTCGCTGAGTCCACGCTGCTAGTCTGATCTCGGAGGGAAGAAACATGTTCCTACGGCCTTGCTAACACCATGCACCTCCTTGCGACAACAAATGACTTCAAACATTTTTGAGATGTTTACATATCAAAAACAATGTATTTTTTAATACATTTTAAGTATCCTTCAAACTAGGTTTCTATTGTTTTTTTAAAAAATATGTTTTTATTGATTTTGAGGAAGGGAAAGGGAGCGAGAGATAGAAACATCAATGTTGAGAGAGAAACATCAATTGGCTGCCTCCTGCACGCCTCCTACTGGAGATGGAGCCCACAGCCTGGGGATTGCCCTGACCGGACGATCCATGGCCTCCTGGATCATAGGTCGATGCCCAGCCACTGAGCTACCCCGGCCGGGCGGTGTCTATTCCTTTTTAGCACGAGGTAAATCAAATTCTAGGATTTAAAAGTAAAGGTAACTGCATTTACACACTTTTTTAATGCGTAGTTTTTTTCCACAAATTCAGATTAGATTTCCCTCCTCTCAAAAGAGTGGATTTTTTCTTTGGTACAAATTACGCACATAATTGTTGACAAGACTTAAGAACACAGAAATGATTAGAAGGAAATGGGAGAAATCAGAGGAGCCTTTCTGTAGAAATAGATCCTTTGATTATGTCTAGAAGAAAGAACTGGGTTTAAAGAAGCGGAGCAGAGGAGTAAGCATTCCGGGCTGACAGAACAGCTTGTGCAAAGCTAGACTGTGCCCGACCTGAGGGGCCACGCAGGAGCAAAGGTCGAACCTTAAGCATCTCGAAGCCCGACTGCAAGCACTTGCCCTCCACCTCAGCAGCCAGGTGGGCCAGGTCGCGGCGTCTATCTCCTAGGTGCGCAGCATTTTCTCGGAGGCGCTGCAGAATGTCCTGCTCCTCCTCCTCCAGTCGCGACAGCAACGTCTGCTGCTCTTCATCCAGCCGCCTGTGCAGCTCTTCAAATTCCGTTAGGATCTGCTGTCGGCGACTCTCCACCAGCCTCTGAGAAAAGAGAGCACTGCTTACTGAGCAGGGCCAGTGGGGCACAGCGCCCCTGTCCCTACTGGCCATGTGTCTGAATTCCAGTGTCATCACAGTTTAACGGACACTTATTTCTCTCCACTGTCAGTTCCTTCTATAAAGAATAGCTCTATCCCGCTGAGGACTTGGGAGTGAAGACCATTGGGAAGATAAAAATCAATGTTTAAAAGTTTTAATTTTCTTAAATTACATTAACTTATAAAAAGCCATGCTTTTATGTTTTAGGAAAAATAATTCAAGACATAAGAACTCAATAATATATTGACAAACTATTTCAGATATCAGAAACATCTGATGATAAAGTTCTAGCTATTGTAAGTTGTTAAGAAAAGGAAAATACAGCCCCAGGCAGTTTGGCTCAGCAGACAGAGTGCGTCAACCTGTGGCCTGAAGGCTGAAGGTTTGATTCCAGTCAAGGACCTCCAGTAGGGGCGTGCAGGAGGCAGCCAGTCACTCATTTTTTCTCATCACTGGTGTTTCTATCTCGCTCCCTGTCCTTCTTCTCTGAAATAAAAAAATACTAAAAAATAAATAAATAAATAAAAAATAAAGAAACGGAAAATACAAATACTGGCAAGTTAAGTGATATGACTATCATTATTTGTATGTTGCAAGATAGCTACCTGATAAAAACATGATCAGACAGAATTAACTGAAAAAGAATCAGTAAGATTCTAGTAATGGACTGTAACAAAATATAAAGATTTCAGGGCTGAACCTGAAATAGTTTCTAGTCATTTCTGAGACTTGATAGTTGCCATCCCAGGAACAGGTTTCAAAGTTTCTTGGCAAATGAGTTGCTTACAATTTGAAACATGCTTTCTCTCAGCCAGCACATAGGCTTGAAACTTGCTAATCCAGGGTTCGAACACCAGCGACAGCCCTTCCTGAGGGTCGTAGGCAAGCACACCCCACCTCTGTACTCGCACTGCAACAAGAAGCCATCTCCCCAAAGAAGGCTTGTCTCAGCGTCATGCGGCTGGCGGGGAGGAATCACCCCACGAGGGGAGCAAAGTGAGAAGCAGAGATGGGATTGTGGAAGGAGGAAGTGGCTGGGACTGAAAGGCAGGGCTGGCATGAGTGGAGTGGCCTTGCTGCCAGGAGAGGCTGATTAGCTCCAGTGCGGAAGTGGCCACTGCTCCCATTTCACTGCTGCCCTTGCAGAACTACATGGAACAAAACACATTCCCACACCCTGGCCGGTTTGGCTCAGTGGACAGAGCACTGACCTGCAGACTGAAGGGTGCCGGGTTTGATTCCGGTCAAAGGTATATGCCCGGATTGTGGGCTCGATCCCCAGAGGAGGTGTGCAGGAGGCAGCCAATCAATGACTCTCTTTCATCATTGATGTTTCTATCTCTCTCTCCCTGCCTCTCTCTGAAATCAATAAAAATATATTAAAAAAACAAAAACCCCACATTCCCTCACATAAAGCACAGCTTGGGTGTGTGTTTAGGGGTGGAATTTAGAATTCATAACTGTGATAAACCAGTAGCAACATAGCTCTTCATATAACCCCATAGTCCCTTCTCTTTTTCCACTCGGTATTTGAAGTGCGGTGGTTCTTAAAGAGGGGGTGAAATGATATTTAGAGTACCATTTTGAGATATATGTCAGCAAGAGCTAAGTGCTTGTGATATTTGAGTCACAATGACCTCAGTCTGAATTTGCATTTGTGGCATTTTTGTGACATCACGTAGGTGAAAGGATAAAGCTATACTGCAGTGTCTTCCAGGGCACTCCTGTTTAAATATTACACAGCATCTTTCATTACACATCACTTTTCTTTTGTTGTATTATACTACTAGGGGCCTTGTGCACAAAAATTTGCGCACTCGGGCGGGGGGGAGGGGGTGGTGTACCTCAGCCCAGCCTGTGCCCTCTCACAGTCTGGGACCCGTTGGGGGATGTCCACCTGCTGGTGTGCCTGGCCAGCCTGGGTGAGGGGCTGATGGCTGTTTGCAGGCTGGCCAAGCCCCCCAGTGGGGACCCTCATCCCATGGGGGTGTGGCCAGCCTGGGTGAGGGGCTGAGGGGCTAAGGGCCATTTTCAGGCTGCCCACATCTCCCATTGACCCAACATCCCAGTGAGGCTGGCTGGAATCATGTTTCTGGGGTTTATTTATCTTCTATAATTGAAACTTTGCTGCCTTGAGTGGAGGCCTAGGCAGGCAACAAAGCTTCCTGTTTGCTTCAGCTCTGTGACTTCTATAATTGAAACTTGTTGCCTTGAGCGGAGGTCAGAGCTGGCCTAGGCAGGCAGTTTCCTCCATCGCTGGTGCAACAGAAGCCTCCTGTTTGCTCTAGCTCTATGGCTGCCAGCTGCCATCTTGGCTGGGTTAATTTGCATACAGCTGCTCGGATTGGCTGATGGGCGTGGCTTAGGTGTAACGGAGTGAGGGTCAATTTGCACATTACTCTTTTATTAGATTAGATATTAGTAGTCCACCTCACACACAGTAGGCCGCCCACCACTTCCACAAGAGCTGGAGGGAACCACAGCACGCCGCCAGGAGCCGCACTGCTTCTGCAGGAGGCGGAAGTGAGCCACTGACACCCGAGGGAGCTGGGGGGGGGCAGCTGTGCTGCTTCCACAGGAGGTGGGCCCACGGTCTCCTCTCTGGGCCTGTGGGCCGGCCCCCTTGTCCCTGACCGTGTCTGCTCTGGCTCCAGGGGGCCGGCCAGAGCTGGGGTGCAGCAGCTCATTGGCTCCCTGTCTCTGTCTCCGTTTCTCCGCTCCAGCCTCACCTGCGCGCTCAATCTCCTCCTGGCTGGGACACCTGTTATGGTGTCCCAGACTAATTTGCATCCTTCCCCTTTCCCTCTCTCCCTCTCTCCCTCCCTCCCTCCCTCCCTCTCTTTCTCTCTCTATCCTATATAATAAAAAGGTAATATGCAAATTGACCCTAACAGCAGAACCACTGGGAATGAATGGTCACTATGACGAACACTGACCACCAGGGAGCAGACGCTCAAAGCAGGAGCTGCCCCTGGTGGTCAGGGCACTCCTACCAGCAGAGCTCTGCTCAACCACAAGCCAGAAGACTGCCAGTACAGCGGTGGATGTAGGAGCCTCTCCGCCTCCTCAGCAGCATTAAGGATGTCCCACTGCAGCTTAGGCCTGCTCCCCACTGGCAAGTGGACATCCCCTGAGGGCTCCTGGGCTACCAGAGGGATGTCTGACTGCCATCTAAGGCCCGAATGCCCAGGGAGCGGGCCTAAGCCAGCAGGTGGACATCCCTCGAGGGGTCCCAGACTGCGAGAGGGCACAGGCCAGGCAGAGGGACCTCCCCTCCACCTCGAGTGCACAGATTTTTGTGCACCGGGCCTCTAGTATATATATAAACATGATAGTTTCTTTTTAAAATTATGTAGATAATTATGAGTAATTATCATTTCAGCCTGGTTAATTACAAATTATTATTTCTTTAATCTTTATTGTTGAGATTATTACAGACGTCCCTCTTTTTTCCTCCACCCGGATCCCACCCCACTCCAGGCCTTCGCTACACTGACACATTAGTTTTAAAAGGGCATTGGGTCATCTCAGAGGGAAGGCAAGGGAGGATGGGTGGGTGGGAGGTAATCAATCAAAGACCTTGTATGCATATATGCATAACCCATTAGCACAGACAGTGGGGTAGTGAGGGCCTGGGATGGGGGCCATGGGTGGGTTGGAGGGGGTCGATGAAGGAAAAAGAGGGACATATATAATACTTTCAACAATATTTTAAAAATAAAATAAAAGGGCCCTGGGTCTGATTCTGCAGGTAGAGAGGAGGAAGGAGAACTCAAATGGTCACTAAAGAAAGGTTGACGCCCCTGCCTAGTTGCTCAGTGGTTAGTGTCAGCCCATGGACTGAAGGGTTGAGGGCATGTACCTTGGTGTTGGGTTTGATCTTGCAGTTTTGGGTTTGATTGTGTGGGAAGCAACCAATCAATGTGTCTCTCTCATCTTGTTTCTCTCTCTGTCTCTCTCTCTTCCCACCACTCCTTTCCTTCCACTCTGTCTGAAAATCAATAGAAAAAATATCCTCAGGTGAGAATTTAAGAAAAAGAAAGGCTAGTGATAGTTTCTGAAACCATTGAAATGGTAGCTTACATTTATAAAAACACCAAAGTTCTGTTTATGTATTTAGAAGGTTTTAAAATTTTTATTCCCCTCTCGATCCTCTACCTTTAAGAAGAGGATCAACAGGAAGAGTGAAGTTAATGACTGGGAAGAAGCTTCGTTTTCACCTATTTTAAGTTTCTCTGGAGCCTTTCAAAAGATCAAAGAACTTTTTAAAAATATATTTTTATTGATTTCAGAGAGGAAGGGAGAGGGAGAGAGGAACATCAATGATGAGAAAGAATCACTAATTGGCTGCCTCCTGCACTATTGGGGATTTAGCCCACAACCCAAGCATATGCCCTTGACAGGAACCAAACCTGGACCCTTCAGTCTGTAGGCTGACTCTCTATGCCGAGTCAAACCAGTTAGGGAAAGAAATTTATTTTTTAAACCCACCTTTGCAATCAAAATTAGTTCAATTAAAAAAAATTTCAGCCCCAATGGTGTGTTCAGTGGTTAGAGCATCATCGGCACACACATTGAAGGGTCTCGAGTTTGATTTCCAGTCAAAGGCACATACCTGGGTTGCAGATTCGATCTCTGACCCTGGTTTGGGGGCTTGTGGGAAGCAATCAATCCATGTATCCATGTATCTCTCCTGCATCGATGTTTCTATCTCTCTCTCTCTCCTTTCCTCCCTCCCTCCCTTCCACTCTCTCTAAAAATCAATGGAAAAAATATCCTCAGATAAGGATTAACAACAACAAAAATCAAATGCTTGCTTTGTTAAAATGTATAAAGGACTAAGGTAACAATACTTGCTTTCTGTTGAAATGTAATTGTTAAGAAATTACTGTTTCTGCTATTTTCAAATATGTGTTTAATTTCTGGTGATACCAAAAGCTCATTATTTCTTCTGGCATCCTTTAATGAGGTCAAATTTCTGTGTTGTCCCCTCGTGAACTGGCACCTATGCTTTCTATGCCATGTCATAATTTATTTTGCTACTTGACTGTAAGCTCAAGAAGGGCAGGGCTGTTTCTGCTCATCAGTGTTTCCCAGTGTCCAATACATGGTTTGACCTAGACTGGAAGCTTAAGAAATATTTATTGATTCATGCAGAACCAGTATCCCTAGCTTTGCTACAAACTGGTTGTGTGATCTTGGACTAGACTTGGACTATCCAAGCTGTTCCCACCTGTGTACATTGGGGGGGGGGGGGGGGGTGGAGATAACAGCTACCTTACAAGGAACTAAGTTCCTGCTTGCCAAAGATGACCGCTGGGACTTCTGGCTTCTCTATGTCCCCCTTGTGCCAAGTCTAGTTGAATTCAAGATTCTAACCAGAGCAGAACCCAAAGACCTAATGCAATTCTATAAGCTTGGAATGTCATGAATACCTAATGTATTAATGTACAGAATTCAATAAATACTAGTTATTACTGCCACTATTAACACTTATTCACTGACCATTAGAAGAAATAAGATGGAAACAAAAGCACCACGCTGCAAGCATGGCGATGCTCTGCAGGAGAGGCAGGAATATATGACGATGAAGAAAGCTAAGTTCCGAAGGGTCAGGAAAGGCTGCACAGAAAGGGCCAAGGACGGACAGGGTTCTGCAGGTAGAGGAAGGGAAGAGGAAGAGCATCGCAGGAACACACCTGTCATTCCCGAGCTCACTGGAGTTAAGAGAATGTCATTGGTCAGTTCCTTCTCCCTTCCTCCCCAGTGAACCTTCCACATTCTCCTCTCCTCAGTCCCTCTAAGGAAGTCCTACCCCTGCACACTCAGAAGGGCAGCCTCCTTTCCTGCTGGACACAACAGGCACGAGCGTCCTGAACTCGCCAGATGTAAGACGTTCTGCCTGTCCTTTACCTCTTCCAACCTCCTTCTCAATACGTAATTCATGACAAGTAATGTAAGTACAATGTCTAAAGACAATCAAGCCTAAGAAAATGCCATCATTTCTGATGAATCATAATTGGTGGATTGAGTAATGTGTTACCGCTTGGTTCACCGCCTGCCTTTACCTTGAGCTCTGCGGGCTTCTGCTCCTCCGAGGACTTACAGCGAGTGATTTCCTGCAGCTTCTGCTCCAGGGGCACCAGGCACTTCTGCAGTTTTTCCTGAGGGCAGGAAGTAGGAGAGGTGGCATCTGGGGTTGGCTAGCATAGCCTACATTCAGAGGTTAAACCATTTGTTTGCATCCTACCCATCTCACCAGCTCTTGAGCCAACTCTCTTGTCTGTCACTTGCGCTATTAACCTCTTACAGGTCTCTCCTCCTGCTACCAGCCTGTCTCTATCACCCTCCTTGCTCACCAACTTTTTTTCCTATCTAGCAGAAGAGAAGATGTACAATACCAATGTGGGTCTAAATCTAGAATTAGGGTTTTACACGTGGGTAAATGTCCTCTCATTGAACCTCAGTGGTCCAGTGGTCACCAATCCCATCCACCTTTTAACTCAAGTAACTACCTATTACTGTCAAAGTGACCTTCTGGACCCCGATGTCTGTCTTTAAATTTGCATTTCCATTCAACTCTAACCACCTACAAATAGAATGAAATCTTACTTATAAACAACCTTAAAACTTACTTCCAAGAATAGAGGCCCAGTGCACGAAATTTCATGCCCTGAAGGGGGTGTCCCTCAGCCTGGCCTGCCCCTCTCACAGTCCGGGAACCCTTAGGGGCAGGAGTTGACGGGCAATCAAGGAAGGCGCCACCTCATCACACCTCTGCTGCTGCCACTGCTGGCAGTGCCTCGGCCAGCCCTGGTTACCTGAGCTTTGGACAGCCCTGGGCAGCTGGGGGCCATGAGGGGACTGGGGGACTCCAGGGACAGGCATGTGGCTGAGGGAACTAGGCACCACTATCTCTGAGGGCGTGACAGGCAATAAGCATATTCCCTCCTTATTGGCTGTGGGTGCTGACATCTTTGTGATGGTGTGAGGGTCAATTAGCATATTCCCTCATTAGGATTTTATTAACATAATTACGTAAATTACTTGATGAAATGCTAAGACATTAGCAGCTCTAATTTCTGTTACTCAAACATTTACTTTCTGTCCCAACAATAATTTAAACCAGATGCCATGTTATTCATTATCTGGGGAAGATCCAAATGACAGACTGGTTCAGTCTAAAGTGAAATGAACTCTTCCCAGTACTAATGGGAAGGGAAGGGATGCTCTGAGCAGGGGACAGAGAGGAAACCAGACCACTTTTCAGTTCTTCCTCACGTGGACCTTCTCTATGTGTTCTCACTCATTATGAACAATACTAGAGGCCCTCAGCCTGGCCTGCATCCTCTTGCAATCCAGGACCCCCTGGGGGATGTCGGAGTGCTGGTTTTGGCCTGATCCCCGCAGGCCAGGCCGAGGGACCCCACTGGTGCACGAATCTGTGCACTGGGCCTCTAGCATGCATGTAAGATCTTTGCTTAATCTCGTCCCGCCCTCCCTCCTCCCCTCTGGGATTCATCAGTCTGTTCCATGTTTCCATGCCTGTGCATTGATCATCTGCCCCCTGGTGGTCAGTGTGCGTTATAGCTACCAGTTGAATGGTCAAATGGTCGCTAAGGCTTTTATATATAGAGAGAATAGAGGCCCGGTGCTCGAAATTTGTTCATGGGGGGGGGAAGGGGGTGTCCCCTCAGCCCACCCTGCACCCTCTCCAACTGGGGCCCCCCAGTGGATGTCTGAGTCAGACATCCCTCTCACAATCCTGGACCTCTGACTCCTAATTTTTCGCCTGCCTGCCTGATCACCCCTAACTGCCCTCCCTGCCAGACTGAATGCCCCCAATTGCCCCCTCCCTGCCAGCCTGGTTGCTCCTAACTGCCCTCCCTACAGGCCTGGCAACCCTTACTGCCCCCCCACCAGCCTGGTTGCCCCCAACTGCCCCCCCCCACCGGCCTAGTTGCCCCTCACTGACCCCCTGCTGGCCTGGTCACCCCATGCAGCCTGCTGTTCAATCATTTGGTCATCCCTCATTAACCCCCTTACTGGCCTGGCCACCCCATGTAGCCTGCTTGTTCAGTCATGTGGTTGTCTCTCACTAACCACCCTGCCAGCCTGGTCGTAGGCAACCATCTTGTGAGGGCGTGAGGATTAATTTGCATGTTACCTCTTTATTATATAGGATGCTATAGTCCAAGACCCCTCAAGCTCAAATGTGTTAGAAAGGTCAGAGAGAAACTTTGCAGAAGTTGTGCCTCACCAGAAGTTGTGCTTGAGGATAACTGGACAGATGTACTTTGTGTCCCCTGTGTGTGCACCTTAGAGGGAACTACAGAGGGAGACCCGGATATAGTCTTGCCCTCAGGAGCTTACAATCCTCTACCTAGAGAGCCTCCCTCCACTGTACTCCTCCCTTTGCCCCATGTTGACGTCATGTGTTTGGCTCCCCACCTTGTACTCCTGTGTAGCATCATCCAGTGGTGCGACGTTGTGGGCCCGATGGGTGTGGGAAATTGCACATATCAAACATACAGCCTCCTGGTCCTCATAGCAGAAGAGGCTGAGGGCCTCATGATGCTGAGGGCAGAGGCTCTCATCCCGGATCTTCCGCTTGACAGCCTGGAGCTGCTTGGCGATTTCTACCATACTGCCAAGTTGACGATTAGGCCGGAGACTGCGGTACCGGGAGGTCTTTCGACAGACTGGACAAGGAAAGTCCCTCTCTAGGTCCTCCCACCAGCGGGTGATGCAAGCTTTGCAGAAGTTGTGCCCACACTCAATGATGACAGGCTCCTTCAGGTACTCCAGGCACACAGAGCAGCTGGCCTCCACCTGTAAGTTCTCCAGAGCTGTAGCTGTGGACGCTGCAGAGGCCCCAGCCTCTAACAGACTCGTCTCTGCCATTATTTAACTTAGGGATAAGAAGGAGACAGAGAAAAATGATAGTTGGAGATTTAAATCTTTCTTTTTCTGCATCCCTGCCCCAACATTTACCCACATGTAAAACCCTAATTCTAGATTTAGCCCCACGCTGGTGTTTTACAACTTTTCTTCTGCTAGGTTCAACCTCGTTTTTGTTTCTCTATCTCCAAAACTTGTGACTCCCAGCCATCAATTTAATTTTCTTCCTGTGCAGCAAGCTGATTATTCTTCCCTACCTCCCCCCATCTCTTTTGTTTTTTGCCTCTGCTTTCCCTTGTTAGAAACAGGCTTCCTTTAACTGTAGCCCAACATACTACTGATCCAGGCTCATCCCACTTGTATTGTAAAACCAATTTTCTAGACCAGGGGTGGGGAATCGTTTTCTGCCAAGGGTCATTTGTGGGCCATACAAAATTATCAACTTAAAAATTAGCCTGTTAAAAAAAAAAAGGAAACTAAAAGAGAAAAAAATTAGCCTGCTTTATTTGTCCAATATTTAATTAACTCACACCTAATGCCCTGACACGGCCAGACCAAATGATTTTGCAGGCCGTCTATGGCCCATGGGCCCGTGTGCCCTACCCCTGCTCTATGCCTAGTTTGACATATTTTTCTAATGGATGAAAAAGGAGTTTGAGAAAGTGCAGTGCTATAAGATTTCTTAAATTAGATATATTTTAAGGTTTAATGTTACAGAATTTTGTTGCAATAGTCCACTGGAGCCTAAGCCAGATTCTTTGCCACTGTTCTCTCTTTCAAATAATAGTAATCAGAATTAGTTAGGCAAGGGTAGCAACCTCTTCTTTTCAGGAAAGTCTGATATTATTCTTCATCAGATTAGTCTAGAGGAAGTGCGCCCTCCTCTTGGAATGAAACGATTTATATAATATCCCATTTCTACTTGAGCATTTGGACATTTAGAACTACTGAAAAGTGATAAATTTTACTATTCTTAAGAGTGTATTATTGAGCCCAGGCCAACAACTTCAACTTCTTGAAAAGAGGGCCGAAACGTCTCTTTTAGATATTCAGCAGTGACTGGAGTCTTAGGGACAGCCATCAATAATTAATTCCTTCGACAGACTGTGCCTCCAGCAAATGGGTATTGGATGGTTGGCAAGAAAAGTAAAGAGGCAATCACATATCCCTCAAAAGAATGAGAAATGTATCAAGGAGGTTTATAAGCGGAAGGCTGGTCCTCTCCTGGTTAAACATCACTTTTACCCAAGAAATGGCTGATTTCTCTATCTTCATGACCCCCCTGTCCACCTTCCCTCCTCCTGCACTGGACGGACAGAGGGAAAGAAGGTTGGCAGGCCTCCGCGTTGAGACTAATAATGACCATTATGCCTGATTATGCTGAGGGCGCAGGGAGTCTTTACTTTGTAGTAACTTATTCGAATCTCACATTCTTCCCTCAACCAGGAGAGGCTGTTGAGTCCACCTGAGGGACCCCAACGGCAGTGAGCCTGCCCTTCGCCCCGTCCCCTCACTGGCGACCCGAATGGCGTGCAGTGAGGGAACTGGACGGCAACAGGGTGGTTTGGAAACCCTGGGAGAGGGTGAGGGAAGGGGCGAGGACTGGGGCCGCGGCGCCACGGGTGGACCTGTCTCTCCCTGTCCTTCGTGTCTCTGCAGAAGCGCCAACTCCAGGCACGTCTTCAGGTGCGTCTACACTGTCCGGGGCCCCACCTGGCGACCCTCTCCGGGGCGTGGGCCACAACTCGGTCCACCCCCCTCTCCATCTTCTCCGTCAGGTCAGCGCCGGGGCTGGAGAGGGGAGAGGTTGGCAGGGAGGGAGGGATGCGTGTCCAGGCGGAGAGGACGTGAAGGTGGGGTGCCCGCAGCCGGGGCGCAGCCGAGACCCGCGGGGCCGACGTCAGTTTCGCGGGGGAGGCGAGCGGCGGCGGGAAGGGGGCACGGCGGGGTAGCCAAGCAACGCCGGACGCGCTGACGTCGCCGGGCGGCCAACGTCCCCGGCCCGAGGCGGGTGGAGGCGGCTGTGGGTACGTGCGGGCCGGTGACGCGGTCGCGGGCGCTTGGACGCGGCGTGCGGGGCCGGGCGGCGGGGGCAGACCGCGGGCCCGGGCCCGGCGGCGGGACGGCACCTACCTTCCCGGCCTCGGATCCGGCAGTGCGGGGCGCGGAGCCGCCGGAGCGCTGCCTCCTCCTTCCTCCTCCCCCCGCCCCGCCTGCAGCGCGACACACACAATGCTCGCCGGAAGCGGAAGTCGCTCCTAGCGGCTCGCGTAAGGGAGCCGGTGGCCGCGGGACTGGCGCTGCCCGCGGCAGAGGAAGGCGGGAGGCCGCAGGTGAGGAACGCTGGCCGGGGTCCAGGGCGAGAAGGGGCCGGAGGGGCAGGTGGCCGAAACGTGGGCGCCCGGGCGGGCCGCGGGGTCCTCCGGACTGAGGGCCGCGCAGGCGCGAGGCTGAGCTCTGCAGCCCGGTGCCCGCCGGCGCCGACGGACGCGGGTGGTGAGCTGACCCACGCGGCTGGCCTGGGCTGGGCCGGGGTCCGGCTCGGCTCGGGCGGGTTCGGTTGGTTCTGGGTGGCGCAGGGAGCTGTCGGAGCCGGGCGGGGGCGGACTGAGGGCTGCACCTGCCTCTGCCGGCCAGCCCGCCCGCCAGAAGGTGCCTGGTTGCGGCGGCCATTTACGGGCGGACCTGCCGGGCTCAGTGGACACGTCACTTCCGACCGGTTAGCGTTAGCCCTTTACCTTCGGGGGTAAACGCTCCCGGCCGGCGGGTCGCGCCCCTCGCCCTGCGATCTTGCCACCGCGGGAGGGGGACCCCGCGGGAGCGGGCACTGCGCCTCCGCTGCTCGCCGGTCCCAGCTCCTCGCTCCGCCGTTCTTTCCGGGTTGGGGCTGCGGCGCGAGCCCCTCCGGGGTACGTGGTGCTGGTTGCGGACTCGGGACCTCGTCGCAGCGCCCGTGCTGCCCGAAGCTTCGCGGGCGCGGGGCGGGAGCGGCTGGAGCTGGGAGTGGGCCCTGCTCTCCGCGCCCCGGGCTGCGGGGTCGGACCGACGGAGGCGCCTGTTTTGTTCCCTCTATTTGTTGATATTTCAAGTGTTGAACGTCCCGAAGGCCCGACGTTCCTGTGTAAGTTGTGATTTTCGACAAATGGTTCTCGGGGTTTACACATCCTGGGAGCCAGAAACTATGTATTTGCAGAAAATACTCAAATGTGCGAGTTATAAAGATTTGTGATCACACGTGCTAAATACAGGGGGTCTACTTTTTCTTTACTGTTCTTTTGCTTTTTGCTCATTTTTCTTTTCGGTAGCCAATGATTGAAGAGGATTAAACTTGAGAAAATTACATTTAGTAACTCCCTCATTGCTATTGGACCATTAGAAATTATAGCAGCAGCACTTGCTCTAGTTCACAAAATGCCTCAATTCTAAGGTAGCCTGGCTTTGCAGGGAGAGTGATGAGGGTTGTAATGCTGATTTATACCCAGGGATGCAAACAGTGAATTATAATGAAATGTTTTTTTAATGAGATGAAAACTTATAAACATATTTTTAATATTGTTTTTATATCAGGAAAGGAGACTAGAAGATGGCTTACAATTAATGTGTCTTATAGAAGAGATAGCCATATTAGCAGTGCAGGTGAAGAGGGTTCAACTATCCGTATTTCTTAGAAAAAAGCAATGTATCTAATTCCTCCACCACACTCCCTTTTTTTTTCATTTAATTATGAAAAACTTCAAACGTAGTCTTCAGTTTGGGCTTTTTGTACTTTATACTATTTTCTGTCTTTTTAGTTCAATAATATTAAGCTACCTAATTCTTTTTCAAGTCTGTGTTACTATTTTATTCTGTAGACATAACTTATTTAGCTGTTTTATTTAGAGTACACATTTAGGTTCTTTCCAAGTCTTACTAAATGAAGGCTATGGTGAACATACATCTTTCCCCCTCAGTTTTGAGATATAATTGACATACAATGTTGTAGTAGCTTAAGGTGTGCAACATAATGATTTGATACATTTGTACAGGTATATTTAGATTGTCATGCTATAAAGTAATGAGATAGATTTCTGGAAGTTGGGCTGCTGGATTTAAACGTCTAATAGAGTCTTCCCATAAGGTTGAACCTATTTATGCCTGCACCAGCATGTCATGAGGTAGTCTATTTCTACCACGGAGCCAGTGTTGATATTTCAAGGGAAAAAAATTTCGCTAATATTTTTAATTTAACATTTTTAATGATTGCCTAACTTATGCTGCAGGTACCACATATTTTTCAGCCTTTTATCAGCAGATGGCATTTATTAACTTACTAGGGGCCCAGTGCACAAAAATTTGTGCACTCTGGGGGAGTGGGGGTGGTCCCTCAGCCTGGCCTGTGCCCTCTCGAAGTCTGGGACCCCTCAGGGGATGTCCACCTGCTGGCATGCCCGGCCAGCCTGGGTGAGGGGCTGGTGGCTGTTTGCAGGCTGGCCAAGCCCCCCACTGGGGAACCTCATCCCATGGGGGTGTGGCGAGCCTGGGTGAGGGGATGAGGGTCGTTTTCAGGCTGCCCACAGCCCCTTCAGGGTTCAGGTCCCTACTGGGGTGCCTGGCCAGCCTGGGTGAGGGGCTGAGGGCCATTTTCAGGCTGCCCACAGCTCTCATTGACCCAATGTCCCAATGAGGCTGGCTGGAATCAGGTTTTTGGGGTTTATTTATCTTCTATAATTGAAACTTTATTGCCTTGAACAGAGGCTCAACTCCATTGCTGGTGCAACGGAAGCCTCCTGTTTGCTCTAGTTCCGTGGCTGCCGGTCGCCATCTTGGCTGGGTTAATTTGTGTACAGCTGCTCCGATTGGCTGGTGAGCGTGACTTACGTGTCTTGGAGTGATGGTTAATTTGCATATTACTATTTAATTAGATTAGATAGAATGTTTTTTAGTTTCCTTTAATTTTTGCTGCTGCATAAATAGTGTTACAATACAGATTCTCTGAACATATGTCAATACGTATAGTGGATTTCTTACTCTGAGAATGGTTCCTGTGTTGAAGGATATTATATAGTTTTAATTTTAATGGATATTGTGATGTTGGTTTTGCAGAAGCCTATTATTCTTCACATGTCCCTTGGCAGCAGTGCATGAACTTGTCCCTTTTTCCACATCCCTGACAGTAACATCTGTGTTGGTCACCCTCCCCCCCCATCCAGTAAAGAGATGTCTTAGTCACTTAAATTGCATTTTCTCTTCCTTAGTAATTTAGAGTATCTTTTTGTTATTTGTTTGTTTGTTACTGAGATTTGTTTTTCTGTGCATTTCTAATCCTGCTCTTTGCCTGCTTTTCCTGTTGGGTTGTTTGTCTTTTTATCTATTTTTGTGTACATGTGTACATGTGACAAGTCCTCATTAAGAAATCCATCCTGACCCTCAGATTCTAATTTATTTTCCTAGGTTCTAGTATAGTATTTTTTATTTTTAAGTTAACTCTTTATCTTTATTTTTGCTTGGAGCAGTGTTCTATCCATTAGAAATATAATGTAAACCCCTCAAGTTTTTTATTTGTGGCTGTATTTTACAAAAGTAAAAAGAGATTTAATTTCACCAACTTAACCCATTCTATAAAAAAATATTTTTACATGTAATTAATTTTAAACAATTGTTAATGAGATACTTTATGTTCTTTTTTTAATACTAAGTCTGAAATTTGGTGTATCTTTTACTTATATCACATCTCAGTTTAGACTAGGCACATTCTAGGTATTTTAGGGGCTCAATGGCCACATGTGGCTTGTGGTTACTGTACTAAACAGGATGCATTAGATGGATTAGGTGAGTGAGAAATTCCTGTTATGTGTGAAATTCCTTCATAGTTAGATCTATTTCTGGATTTTTGATTTTGTATTCTAATCCTCTCATCCACAGGGTGTCCCCAAAACATGTATACACATTTTAACAACTGGTAGCTCAATTGATGTTTCTTTCTTTTCAGCCAGACTAAGCTTTGAACAAAGGAAATTCATCCTGAAATGCTACTAGAAGTTTTGAAAATGCAATTGAAGTACATACACTGCCTTTATAATTATTCAAAGTGTGTATACCCAGGGTGTCTCCCAAAAAATGTATAACAGCTGATGACTCACTATAGATTCAATACAATCCCTATTAAAATACCAACGGCGTATTTCACAGATCTAAGAATTTATATGGAAACAAAAAAAGACCCTGGATAACCACAGCAATCTTGAAGAAGAAGAACAAAGTTGGAGGAATCACAATACCAGATACCAAATTATACAACAAAGTCACTGTATTCAAAACAGCCTGGTACTGGCAAAAGAACAGGCATATAGACCAATGGAACAGAACAGAGAATCCAGAACTCAACCCAAGCTGAACATTCAACTCGATATTTGACAAAGGAGGCAAGAGCATACAATGGAGTAAGGACAGTCTCTTTAATAAATGGTGTTGGGAAATTGGACAGGTACATTGATCATAAGGAAAATGCTTTTAGCTTTTTCCAGTTGAGTATCATGTAGCTGTGAGCTTGTCATATATGCTTTTTATCATGTTGAGGTAAGTCCCCGCTATTTCTGCTTTGCTGAGAGTTTTTATCATAAACGGATGTTGGATTTAAAAAATGTTTTTATTAGTTTTTGAGAGACGAAGGGAGAGAGAGATAGAAACATCAATGATAAAAGAGAATCATGGATCAGCTGCCTACTGGGGATCAAATCTGCATCCTGGGCATATGTCCTGACTGGGAATTGACCTGTGACCTTCTGGTTCATGTGTCGACACTTAACTGCTGAGCAAAACCAGCCAGGCTGATGCTGGATTTTGTTGAATGCTTTTTCGGCATCTTTTGATATGATCACATGATTTTCACCCATCATTTTTAAATGTGATCTATCATGTTATTTGTGGATATTGAACTAATCTCAGGAATAAATCCCACTTGATCGTGGTTTATGATCTTTTTAACGTACTACTGGATTCAATTTACTAATAGTTGAGGATTTTTGCATCTGTTCATCAGGCTGTTGGTCTATAATTTTTTTTATAATGTCTTTGTCTAGTTTTGGAATAAAGGTAAAGCTGGTCTCATAAAATGAGCTTGGGAGTCTTACCTCAGTTTTTTAGAGTATGAGGATAGGTATTTGAATGTTTGGTAAAATCCACCTGTGACATCATTAAGTCCTAGATTTTTGTTTATTCGGAGTGTTTTGATTACTGATTTTATTTTATTAGTAGTTAGTAGCTGTACCCGGCCACACATTGCTGTGGCTCAGTCTGGTTAAATGGAAAAGAAAGAAAAGAGAAAGTGCACGTTTCTAATATGTTTAATTGCACAATGCTTGTGGGTATACAATGCGCCCTCTCGGGCGGCTGCCCCTGGCACGCCGCTGCCCCTGCCCTGCCTTGCCTGGCTGGTCTGGCCTCGCACACATGCGCCTCTGCAGCCTGGGCCCCCCAGCACAGGCCTGCATCCCCACTCCCCACTGGTGCCTGGCGCCCAAAGCGGCCCCAGCTGCTCACGACTCTCGCTGGCAGGGCCCGTTGCCGAGCCTCCCAAAAGCCGGAGGAAGGAGGAGCTGAGGAAGCTCCCCACCTGCCATGCTCCCCGCAAGCCCTCAGCCACCGGTGGCGGGGGATGGGGACTGCAGCCCGCGTCCCGAGCCCCAGGCCAGCCCTGGCCTGAGGCCCAGCCCCATGCTGGTTGATATTTCACAACATGATAATTGGCACGCTGATTTTCAGTTGCAGTACGTGTGGTGGCATCCCTGGCAGATCAAGTGAATTCCAAAATTCTGTTGGATAATTAACCACTTCATCTGCTTCCACAACAGTGTCGATGGACTTGTATGTGACTGCCTCGCTTTGAATGTTAGACTGAATTGTATTGTTAAGTTTGTAGACGTCTTTGTTCTTGGCCACAAGAATAGCTCATTCACTCAGCCAATCGTGATTCTTATAATTGATTTGAATATTGGGAGATACTTTTTCAACCAATTCTTCCTTTGACGTCACTAAATCGCATGGATCGTAAATCGGAAACATTGAAATGGAATAGTAAAATATTTAGTATAGTGTGTGTTGCTTTTACAGCCAACAGATGGCGCTGTTTTTCAAAAAAAGAATGTTTTTACCTGTCACAGGTGTGACATCTATATAATAGGTATATAAAAACACACGCATATTTGAATGCATTGTTGTGTCAAAATTCCAAAGCAATTAGTGAAGAGCTTTCAGAGATTTAAGATTTTGAACAAACGAACATTTACATTTTTATTTATACCAGGGGCCCGGTGCACAAAAAGTTGTGCACTCAGCGGGGGGCCCTCAGCCCGGCCTGTGCCCTCTTGAAGTCTGGGACACCTCGTGAGATGTCCACCTGCTGGTGTGCCTGGCCAGCCTGGGTGAGGGGCTAATGACTGTTTGCAGGCTGGCCAAGCCCCCCAGTGGGGACCCTCACCCCATGGGGGTGTGGCCAGCCTGGGTGAGGGGCTGAAGGCTGTTTTCAGGCTGTCCACAGTCCCTTCAGGGTTTGAGTCCCTACTGGGGCGCCTGGGGAGCCTGGGTGAGGGGCTGAGGGCCGTTTTCAGGCTGCCCACAGCTCCCATTGACCCAGTGTTCCAGTGAGGCTGGCTGGAATCAGGTTTCTGGGGTTTATCTTCTATAATTGAAACTTTGTTGCCTTGAGCGGAGGCCTAGGCAGGCAATGAAGCCTCCTGTTTGTTCTAGCTCTGTGGCTGCTGGCCGCCATCTTGGCTGGGTTAATTTGCATACAGCCGCTCTGATTGACTGGGGGCGTGGCTTAGGTGTCACGGAATGGTGGTTAATTTGCATATTCCTTTTATTAGATTAGATAGATTAGTCTGTTCAGATTTTCTGTTTCTTTTTTACTCAGTTTTGGAAGGCTGTATATTTCTAAAAATTTCTCCATCTTCCAGATCATCCAATTATATATAATTGTTCATAGTATTTTTTTAAACATACCTTTTAAAAAATACGTAATTTAAAATTTTATTTATTTTTTTATGTATTTTTATTAATTTCAGAAAAGGGAGAGGGAGAGAGAGATGGAAACATAAGTGATGACAGGGAATCATTGATCGGCTGCTGCCTGCACATTCCTTACTGGGGACTGAGCACACAATCTGGGCATGGGTACTTGACTGAATTCGAACCCAGGACCCGTTAGTTCGCAGGCTGATGGTCTATCTACTGAGCCAAACCTGCTAGGGCCATACTCTTTTTTTGAAATATGTTTGTATTCAATTTAGAGAGAGAGGAAGGGAGAGAGACAGAAATATTGATATGAGAGAGAAACATCAATTGGCTGCATCCCATATACAGCCGTACTGGGGATAGAACTACAACCCGAATTGAGCTGGTGACCTTTTCGTGCATGGAACTATGCTCAACCAGGTGAACCATACCAGCCAAGCCTCATAGTATCTAAACTAATAAAAGCGTAATACTGAAATTAACCGTCCCTTCGAGACGCCTAAGCCACGCCCACCAGCCAATCAGAGCGGCTGTATGCAAATTAACCCAGCCAAGGTGGCTGCCGGCAGCCAGGAGCAAGCAACAGCAGGCGCGGCTGGGGGACAGTGAGGGCAGGGGCCTCTGGGCATGGGGAGCAGCGGCAGCAGTGTCGGGGGGAGGGGCAGGCATTGGGAGCAGCAGCAGCGCCAAGGGGGGCA
>PVJC01008003.1:0-18698 GCA_004026665.1 Murina feae | reverse complement strand
AACAGTGGCAGTGGTGGGTGGGGAGAGGCGGGCATCAGAGGGCGTTGGCAGCAGGGACGGGGGCGGAGAGGGCATCGGCAGGCGATGGCACTGAGGGTCCAGGCCTTCCATCAGGATCTGGGGAGGCAGGGCAGGAAATGCCAGTCCCGCCCGGGGTCAGCCCCCAGATCGGGAATGAGGAGGCTGGGCAGGCAGCACCATGGACCACTGCAGGTTTGGGGCCTCTGATCTGCGTTCCAGGGAGGTGGAGCAGGCAGTGCCAGACACCACCCATTGGGTCTGGGCCCCAGATCGGCAACAGGTGACACTGGGCAGGCAGGCCAGACACCTCCCACAGAGTCCACTTCTGGTGGGGGCCTCTCATCGGGGACTGGGGAGGCAGGGCAGGCAGTTCCAGATGCCACCCACAGAGTTCGGGCCCCAGATTGGGACGGGGAGGTGGGGCGGGCAGCACCAGACTCCACCAGTGGGGTTCGGCCTCCAATCTGAGACCCAGGGAGCGGAGCGGGCAGTGCAGATGCTGCCCGTGGGGTCTGGGCCCTGATTAGGGTCCCAGGGAGGAGTGGTGGGCAGCACCAGACGCCGCCCGGGAAGGTGGAACAGGCATCATCAGGTGCCATCTCAGGGTCCAGGGCTCTGATCTGGGACCCGGGGAGGCAGAGTGGGCATTGCCAGACAACGCCCATGGGGTCCGGACCACCGATTGGGGATGGGGGACGCGAGGCGAGCAGCCCAGATGCCACTGGGGCTCCAGGCATCCCTTCAGGGAACGGGGAAGTGGGGCAGGCAGCACCAGATGTTACCCATGGGGTCCTGGCCCGGGATGGGGGATGGGGGAGGTGGAGCAGGCAGCTCCAGGCACCACTGCAATGTCCAGGCTTCCAGTCTGGTACCCAGGGAGGAGGAGTGGGCAGCACCAAGTGCCACCGCAGGGTCCAGGCTTCCGATCTGGGACCCAGGGAGGCGGAGTGGCCAGTGCCAGACACCCTCGGGGTCCAGGCTCCAGATCAGGGAATGGGGAAGCAGAGTGTGCAATGCCAGATGCTGCCTACAGGGTCCAGACCCTGAACAGGGACCCAGGGAGGCGGGCAGGTAGCGCCAGATGCCACCCGCGGGGTCCGGGCCCCAGGTCAGTGACAGGGGAGGTGAGACAGGCAGCACCAGACACCACTCGGGGAGGCAAACTGTGAAACACATGCCCTTAATGAAATTCAGGAGGTATTCACATTACATGGAATGAAATGTTCACATTTCAGACTTCTGGACTGTCCTTTATTAATGAATACAAATACCTGTGATGAATCATATAGCAACAACAGGCAGAGGTTTTGATAAATCCTCTGAATGATAAACAGTTGGCAGCCTTTCAGACTATAACCTCAGCAATCGAAGATCAAACTGTACACCCCAAATGCTTTTTCTTGGATGGTCCAGGTGGTAGTGGAAAAACATATCTTTATAAAGTTTTAATACATTATGTTAAAGGTCATGGTGGTACTGTTTTACCCACAGCATATACAGGAATTTGCAAATTTACTTCTTGGTGGAAGAACCTTTCATTCCCAATATAAATTACCAATTCCATTAAATGAAACTTCAATTTCTAGACTCAATATAAAGAGTAAAGTTGCTAAAACCATTAAAAAGACCCAACTTCTTATTAATGAATGCACCATGGCATCCAGTCATGCCATAAACGCCATCGACAGATTACTGAGAGAAATTACGAATTTGAATGTTGCATTTGGTGGGAAAGTTCTCCTTCTCAGAGGGGATTTTCGACAGTGTCTCAGTATTGTACTGCATGCTATGCGATCGGCCATAGTACAAACGAGCTTAAAGTACTGTGATGTTTGGGGATGTTTCAGAAAGTTGTCTCAAAACAAATATGAGATCAGAGGATTCTGCTTATAGTGAATGGTTAGTAAAACTTGGAGATGGCAACCTTGATAGCAGTGTTCATTTAGGAATGGATATTATTGAAATTCCCTGTGAAATGATTTGTAATGGATCTACTATTGAAGCCACCTTTGGAAATAGTATATTTATAGATAATATTAAAAATATATCTAAACTTGCAATTCTTTGTCCAAAAAAATGAGCATGTTCAAAAATTAAATGAAGACATTTTGGATATACTTGATGGAGATTTTCACACATATTTGAGTGATGATTTGGTCGACTCAACAGGTGATGCTGAAAATGAAGTTTTCCCATCGAATTTCTTAATAATATTACTCCTTCAGGAATGTCGTGTCATATATCAAAAGTGAAAGTGGGTGCAATCATCATGCTATTGAGAAATTTTAACAGTACCAGATTTATTGTCAAAAGATTACAACCTAACATTATCGAAGCTGAAATATTAATCGGATCTGCAGAGGGAGAGGTTGTTCTGATTCCAAGAATCGATTAGTCTCCATGTGACACTGGCCTCCCATTTAAATTAATTTAACGACAGTTTCCTGTGATGCCAGCATTTGCAATGACTATTAACATATCAGAAGGACAAACTCTAGACAGAGTAGGAATATTCCTACCTGAACCCGTTTTCGCACATGGTCGGTTATATGTTGCTTTCTCTCGAGTTTGAAGAGCGTGTGATGTTAAAGTCGTAAATACTTTATTCCAAGGGAAATTAGTCAAGCACTCTCAAAGTGTTTTCACTCTTAATGTGATGTACAGGGAGATGTTAGGATAAGTTTAATCACTTTATCAGTCCTTATTTGCATCAATGTTGTTTTTATATCATGAGTTTGTTATATCATTTTATTATTGTTTATTAATAAAATTATGTATTACTTTCATATACATTGTACTCATTTCCTTTTATCTCTCACACTTTTATTATAGAGAAAGGGCAAATAGCAATATTAAAATATTCCCTCTAATTAATTCCCTTTTAATGTGCACGAATTTCATGCACCGGGCCACTGGTTTATCTAAACTAATAAAAGCGGAATAGTAAAATTAACCGTTTCTCCAGGATGCCCACAGCCAATCAGAATGGCTGTATGCAAATTAGCCCAGCCAACATGGCGGCCGCCACTCACGGACCTGAGTAAACATTTAGGCAGCGTCCATTGCAGCAGGAGCGAAAGCAAAACTACCTGCTCGCTGGCTCCTTAGCCTTTGGCCTGAAGCAAAACGCACATTTGCAACAATTAAGTGTAACAATTGTTTCATTATAGAAGCCGTGAGTGGCGGCCGCCACTCATGGACCTGAGTAAACGTTTAGGCAGCGTTCGTTGCAGCAGGAGCGAAAGCAAAACTACCTGCTCGCTGGCTCCTTAGCCTTTGGCCTGAAGCAAAACACACATTTGCAACAATTAAGTGTAACAATTGTTTCATTATAGAAGCCTTGAGGTGAGGCAGAGAGGAGGCTTCGTTAGTAAAAGGCCTCGCCTTAAAGGAACAGCATCAATTATAGGAAACCTGCGTCCAGCCAGCCTTGCTGGGACGTTGGGCAATGGGAGCTGTGGGCAGCCTGAAAGCCCCTCACCCAGGCTGGTCAGGCACGCCAGCAGGTGGGCATCCCCTGAGGGGTCCCAGACTGTGAGAGGGCACAGGCCGGGCTGAGGGACCTCCCGAGTGCACAGAGCGGCTGCAGGGCGGGACAGCGCAGGACCCAGGACCCGTGAGTGGGAAAGAGGCGGCAGAGTTGGAGGGCACCACGAAGCGGGTAAGAGGTGGCAGGGGGTCGGCGGCCTGCTTGGTGGGCTTCCCAGGCCCCTTGCAGGGTACGAGGAAGTGGGAAAGCAAGGTGGCGGGCTGGTGAGTGGGAAAGAGGCAGCGGGGCGGTCTCGGCCTGCTTGGCAGCTGCCCAGGCCCCTTTGTGGGGCACCGGGGAACGGGAAAACAAGGCTGCAGGGGCCAGGGGCCTGCTTGGCAGCTCCCCAGACCCCTTGGCGGCACCGGGAAGTGGGAAAGGAAGGCAGCAGGGGACCGGTGAGTGGGAAAGAGTCGGTGGCCTGCTTGGCGGCTCCCCAGGCCCTTTGGGGGCCACTGGGGAGTGGGAAAGCAAGCTCTTGGGGGGTGGAGTCCTGCTTGGTGGCTCCCCAGACCCCTTCCGGGGATCAGGGAGCAGGAAAAGGCTGGCCTGACCACGAGGCAGGGTTTTCCCTGCTTTCTGGTGGCTGGAGGAAGATGGGCGGTAGGCAAGCTTGGGAGGCAGGCAGCACCCAGCCCTGGCCACAGCTCATAAAAGAGAACAACATGCAGGGGAGGGCAAGAGTCTGAGAGATCATCATAGAGGGGGTGCCTGCTCCAAGCCTCCACGGTGTGCCTGGGGTCAGGCCCCCAGCAGGTAGACACACACAGGAGGACTGCTCCGAGCCTCTGTTGCGGCTGGGGGCAGGTCCCCAGTGGCCACACACACACACAGAAGGCGCCTGGCAGACTGGGGCCATCATAGGATATCCACTGAGGGGTCCCAGACTGTGAGAGGGCACAGACCGGGCTGAGGGACTCCCTCCACCCCGAGTGCACAAATTTTTGTGCACCGGGCCCCTAGTATATATATAAAAGGCTAGTATGCTAAACTTCCCACTGTCCGACTGGTCGCTATGACATGCACTGATCACCAGGGCGCAGATGCTCAACACAGGAGCTACTGTGATGCACAAAGAGAAATGGTACTGCGGACCCGGTGCTGACAAAGCAACACTGGGCATACCCCAAGTGGGACACAGACTCTGCTGCCACCCTGAGTGACACCCCACCAGATCACAGCCAATGCTGCTGAGACCCCATGGTGCAAAATGCAACCCACAGCCCAGTCCAAAAATGGTTTCTGTGGGCACCGGGTAATGACATCACATAGCAATGCCAGCCTTTCTCTTTCTAGCAATAACTAACCTTCTTGCGGTTTCTTCAGCCCAAGAACACAGGTGGAAACATTTTACATTTTAACCAAGTATCTGTGAAGCATTTTCCTTCGCCTCATCTCATTTGATCCTCACAGAAGTCCTGGTTTAGGTAGATAGGAGATTCAGTGGAATACTATTTTCTTTTCATTATCCAGAAAATGGAGATTTAGGAAGCTTAGAAATTTGACCCAAGTGAAAAGAAGTCAGAAATGATGGACCTTGCCCTAGTCGGTTTGGATCAGTGGATAGAGTGTCAGCCTTTGGACTGAGGGTCCTAGGTTTGATTCCAGCCAAGGGCACATGCCGGGGTTATGGGCTCAATCCCTAGTGGGGAGCATGCAGAAGGCAGCCAATTGATTCTCATCATCGTTGTTTCTCTATTTCCCTCTCCCTTCCTCTCTGAAATCAATTAAGAAATGTATTTTAAAAAGAAAAGAAATGGTGGACCTTGAAATTACCTGAAAGAGAAGATGGGGTGCTTCACTGGGCTGGAAAAAGTTTAGCTAAATCAGAAAGCAGGTCTAATTAAGCAAGTTTATTCTATATGTATGAAAGGCTAAGTTGACTCATGCATGCATGATACATATGAAGCTCTTGTTGGTGCCAATTGAGTGCATGTGTTTTGATCTGTCATTGTGATCATGAATTAGGTTGACACTTCTATTATAAAGAGCGAATAACGATATTAAAATATTTCTTCTAATTAATTTCCTTTCAATGTGCATGAATTCTTGCACTGGGCCACTAGTTTTCTTATAATCTTTTGTATTTCAGTTGTGTCACATCTGCTTCATTTATGATTTTATTTATTTGGGTCCTCTCTTTTTTCTTTATGAGTCTGGGTAAAGGTTATCGATTTTACCTTTTTAAAGACCAACTCTTGGTTTTATTGATCTTTAGTATTATTTTTTTAGACTTTTATTTCTATGCTGATCTTGATTATTTCCTTCCTTCTACTCACTTTGGCTTTGTTTGTTGTTCTTCTAGTTCCTTTAGGTGTTAGTTTGTTTATTTCAGATTTTTCTTGAGGTAGGCCTGTGTTGCTAAGAAGTTCCCTCTTAGAACTGCTTTTGCTATGTCTCAGAGATTTGGGGTCATTTTCATTTTATTGTTTCAAGGTATTATTTGATTTCTTCTTTGATTTTGTTGTTAACCCATTCATTGTTTCTAGTATGTCATTTAGCCTCCATGTATTTTTGTAAGTTTTTTAGTTTCCTTCATGTACTTGACTTATAATTTCATACTATTGTAATTAGAGACAATGCTTGATACAATTTCATTCTTCTTAAATTTATTGAAACTTGTTTTGTGGCTATTTGAGGTCTCTTTTGGTTCCATATAAACTTTTGGAGTATTTGTTCTAGATCTGTGAAATATGCCCTTGATATTTTAATAGGGATTGCATTGAATCTGTAGATTGCCTTGGTTAGTGTGGATATTTTAATGACGTTGATTCCACCAATCCATGAACATGGTATATTCTTCCACTTATTTATTTTTTCATCAATTTTTTCAACATCCTGTATTTTCTGAATACAGTTCTTTTATCTCCTTGGTTAAGTTTATTCCTTAGTATCTTAACTTTTTTGTTGCAATGCAAAGCAGGTCCCTTTGGAGTCACTTCCTGTTGTTCAATAGGACTCAGGTGAAAAACCATATCATATGCTGTAAGTTAAGAAACAGGCTTCCTGGGAAATTTTAAATTTAGTGAGCATTTTTAATGAGGAGACAAAAACTGCTTAAGCACCAAGCATTCTGTGTTAGGGTGTCAGCTGTTTGCTGTGTGGTAAGCAGACTTTTCTAGAGGCTCCCATTGATCCTTACACTGGTACAAACACTCTTGTGAAATACCCTCCCCTTGAGTTTGGGCTGCTGCTTTTGGGGGGAAAAATTTTTTTTATTGATTTCAGAGAGGAAAGGAGAAGGAGAGAGAGCTAGAAACATCAGTAATGAGAGAAAATCATTGATTGGTTGCCTTCTGCACCCTCCACACTGGGGACAGAACCCACAACCGGGTGTGTGTCTTGACCTGGAATCAAACTGTGACCTCCTGGTTCATAGGTTGATACTCAACCACTGAGCCATGTCGGCTGGGCTAGTGACTTGCTTCTAACCAATAGAATATGGCACAGGTGAAAGGATATCACATCCGTGAGGAGGTTATCAAAATCTCTGACTTTCTTCTTGGAAGAGACTCTCCTTCACTCTTTGAGGAAGCAGGTGCCCCACGTGGTAGAAAACTGAGTGGTGTCTTCCGTCCAACTGCCCTTGAGGATCTGAGGCCCTCAGGCCAATAGCCCCCGCAGGAACTGGATCCTGCCAACAAATATGTAAGTAAGGTTGGCAGTAGATCCTGCCCTAGTTGAGCCTTTAGGTCTAGCTCCTGGTTGCTTGCTTGTGGATATCTTGAAGCAGACAGTTCAGCGGCTATGTTTGGACTGCTGGCCCACAGTGCTGTGAGGTGATAAGTGTGTTGTTAAACATCTTGTTTTGGGTTAATTGCTTCTTTATTTTCCCAGTGAGTTCAGAGAGAAGGAGAGAGATAGAAACATCAATAGACTGCCTCCTGCATGCTCACTACTGGGGATCAAGCTCACAACTTGGGCATAAGCCCTGACTGGGAATTGAACTGGTGACTTTTGGTTCCTGGGTTGATGCTTAACCACTGAGCCACACAGACCAGGTTGCCACTTCACTTTTATGAAAGATCTACATGTGTACCTGTTTTTTGTTAGCCTAAGAAATATGAAGAGGATTTTTGCTTTTATGGAAAAAACTTACCATTAGTATAGGTAAAATGGAGAAACTTTCAGAAAATGGAGGATACTGTAATAGAAAATTAACCAAAAATAAAAACTACCTAACAATAGAATGGTGGTCAAATAAATTATGATATATGCATAAGAAACACTCTAGCATTGGGCATGTTGTAATGTCAGTGCTCAGCCAAAGGATAAGGATACGTCAAGGACATAGGAGCCAACCTGGAAGCATTCAGTGGCCAAAGGTGGGACATGGATGGTTCATTTACTCCCCTCATATAAACATATATATGATAGGTATGTAAATATCCTATATAATAAAAGCCCAGCGACTAAATGGCGGAATGACCACAATGATCGGTCAACCAATCGCTATGACACACACAGTGGAAGCGCCGCTTACCTGGCTGGGATGAGCGGCACTCCCACAGTGGGCGCAAGTGCCCAGAGGGTGGGTCCATAGCCACTTGGCTGACCAAGATGAGCGGTGCTCCCGCAGCAAGCTGATTCCCGCAGGCCACACCCTCCATCAGTGCAAGAATATCGTGCATCAGGCCTCTAGTATATAAATAAAACTATATAATTATGCATTTATGCTAAGTACTTGTGATGGTTATGTGCCAATTTGGCTAGCCTGTGGTACTTAGAATTTGGTCAAACACCAGTCTAGATGTTATTGTGAAGGTATTTTTAGTTGAGATTAAAGTGAAATCAGCAGATTTTGTGTAAAACAGATCATCCCCGATGATAACATGGGTAGGCCTTGACTAAGAGGAGACTGAAGTCCCTGAAAATGAGGGAATTCAGCCTCATACTGCTTTTGGATACATACTGCAACATCAACTCCTCCCTGGGTCTCCAGTCCACAGGTCTACCCTGCAGATTTTGAACTTGCCATCACTCCACAATTGCAGAAGCTAATTCCATAAAATAAATAAATCAGTCTCTCTCCATATAGACACGTACATCTACCGGATTTGTTTCTTGGAGCATCCTGACTAATTCTGTACTATTATGGGCACCAAGAAAAGAAATGTTTTCATGGAATTTACTGAGGTTTGGGTGCATGTGCAATGACATGCGTATTGGCCACAGTGGCACCTTGCCTGGGATGAAGGGTAGGGGATAAGTCAATCTCTGGGGAAGTAACATTTTAGCAGAAAGTAGAAGAGGCAAGAGCAAACATTGTGGTGAGTAGATAGGGTAGAGCATACCAGATGAGGGAAGAATAAGGGACTAAAAAACTCAGGGATGGAAAAGACACATTTGAGGAACAGAAAAATAATAGGTGGCTGGGATAAGGAGAACTAAGGTTGTCCCTCCTTTTACCTACACCATCTCCTATACACTTGTCACATGGGATCACTGGGTGCCTCTAGAAGCTGTGCAGTTATAGAATACTAGTGGCCCAAAGCACGAAATTTGCACACATTTAAAGGGGATTAATTAGAGGAAATATTTTAATATTGCTATTTGCCCTTTCTCTATAATAGAAGTGTCAGAGATTAAAGAAAATTAGTAAAACATATGAAAATCTTCCTCCTGTCAGAGTCTGGGATGCACCATGGAACCCAGAGTCAAGTCTTCAACCACCCACGTGCACCTCAAAATCGCTCGAGACCCTTCATTGGGCTAGATTCAGACCCGGCTGGTCCCACCCTATCAAGTCTTGCCACGTGTGGGGGTGCAGCCTCAGGTCCCCTGGGTGCCAGGGCAGGGGGGGCACAGCCTTAGGTCCCCCATCAAGCCCTGCTGGGCGGAGGGAGTGGCCTGTGATCCCCCAGCCTGGCGCCAGGGCAGGGGGCACAACCTGAGGTCCCCTGGCCTGGTGCTGGGGTGGGGGGCATGGCCTGAGGTCCCCTGGCCCAGCACTAGGGTGGAGGGCATACCTTGAGGGCCCCCGTCAAGTCCTGCTGGGTGGGAGGCACTGCCTGAGGTCCCCTGGCCTAGGGGCCAGGGTTGGGGGCATGGCCTGAGGTCCCCGGGACTGGCACCAGGGAAGAGGGTGCAACCTGAGTTCCTCTGACCTGGTGCCAGGGCGGGGGGAGCAGCCTGAGGTCCCCTGTCAAGCCCTATGCAGGAGGTGGGTTGGCGCGCAGCCTCAGGTCCCTGCCGATTGCTCCTTAAGGCTCGTTATGGGAACTTAGCTTCAGCTGTGGGTGCAGATGGACTGGAGTGACAGTCAATTTGCATATTCCCTCTTTATTATATAGGACTAGTACTGAGAGAGAGTGGCTGCCTAACCTAACAACATTTTAGTAGACATAAAGAAGCCCATGGAGGGAAGTGACTTCCCAGGGAGATAGAGTGGGGTAGGGTTGGAGCTTCCTGACTTTGGTCATTCCATTTTCCACACTGACATCAAAAGTGATTTGGGAAAAGGGGGCATTAGTGGGGAAGAAGAGGAAATGGTTAAGAGTTGAGGTGATACAACATTCTAGTTAGGGACCTGGAGGGGGATCCTATATCTAGGTAACATATCACAGTCCAAGACAGAGTGTTTCTAAAACTTCTCCACTTGATCTCTCCACTTCTACAAGCTCAGCTCAAGGACACCTCCTTCATGGAATGTTTTGCATTGTGGGCTTGTGCTAACATCTTTATTTCTCAGAATTTTCCCAAAGAATACTCTGTGGAATTTGAAATCACTTGTGCAATCGTCCTATTTTATTTATTTTTTTGTCATTACTCACCTGAGGATGTTCTTTGTTTTCTCCATTGCTTTTCAGAGACAGTGGAAGGGAAGGAGTGGGAGGGAGGGAAGGAGGGAGGGACACTGATGTGAGAGAGACTAGTTGTGTCCTGCATGCACCCCTGCTCCTGGGCACAGACACCATTGTACACACCACTATGACACTCGTGGACCCTGGAAACTTGCTAGCACTGCTGTCATTGATGCTCTTGGAAACTGGATGTCACTATGCCTATTCACACCACCTTTGCCAAATGAATTCTGCCCAGCCCCAGCCTCTTTGTGACACCACATCCTGAATCACTCTGTCATGGGGACATCTGACTGTTGGAAGCTCATGTCTATGTCCAACTGCAAGAAGTTTGGTAAATGGAATTTTCTTCTCTTAGGGGAAGAGATGGTCTCTTCCTCTCATCAAGACTATGTTACCACTGACCACAGAAATACAAAGAAACACGAAAGACCACTGTGAACAATTATATGTCAAATAAACCAGGTTAACAGGAAGAAATGGAATAAATTCCTAGAAACATACAACCTAACAAGACTGAATCATGAGGAAATAGAAAATCTGAGCAGATTGAATCAATAACAAATTCTCCCAACACAGAAAGGTCCAGACCAGATAGATTCATTGGTGAATTCTATGAAACATATAAGGAATTAATCATTTCCAAACTCTTTTTTTAAATTGAAGAGGCAGGAACATTCTTAAACTAATTTTATGAAGCCAGCATTACCCTGATACCAAAGCCAGAAAGGACACTACAAGAAAAGACAATAGGCCAATAGCTCCTGTAAGGTGATAAATTTTTATAAAAAATACATATTTAAAAAATATATTTTACTGATTTTTTACAGAAAGGAAGGGAGAGGGATAGAGAGTTTTAAACATTGATGAGAGAGAAACATGCATCATCTACCTCCTGCACACCCCCTACTGGGGATGTGCCCACAACCAAGGTATATGCCCTTGACCGGAATCAAACCTGGGACCCTTCAGTCTGCAGACTGATGCTCTACCCACTTAGCCAAACAGATTAGGACTTATATAAAATAATAATAACCCAATGCAACTGCACATTTAAAGGATCATGCAGGGTGGAGGGAAAACAAGATGTTGGAGTAGGTAACACTGTGAACTCATCTCCAATGAACACTTTGAAATTACAACTAAATTATCGAATATCCAACAGTAAGCCACCCAAAGACTAGCTGAACAGAATTCTTATAACTAAGGATACAAATATAGAAGCCACATTAGGATAGGTAGGAGAGTTGGAGATGCAGATTGGGCAAGTTCCACACCCATAGTATGGTATTTATGGAATGCTAGGGGCCCGGTGCATGAAATTCATGTACAGGGGGAGGGTAGAGGGGTCCCTCAGCCCAGCCTGCCCCCTCTCACAGTCTGGAACTCCTCAGTGGATGTCCTATGATGGCCTCAGTCTGCCAGGTTCCTTGTGTGTGTGTGTGTGTGTGTGTGTGTGTGTGTGTCTCGCCCCTGGGGACCTGCCCCCAGCCGCATCAGAGGCTCGGAGCAGTCCTCCTGTGTGTGTCTACCTGCTGGGGGCCTGACCCCAGGCACACCGTGGAGGCTTGGAGCAGGCACCCCCTCTATGATGATCTCTCAGACTCTTGCCCTCCCCTGCATGTTGTTCTCTTTTATGAGCTGTGGCCAGGGCTGGGTGCTGCCTGCCTCCCAAGCTTGCCTACTGCCCATCTTCCTCTAGCCACCAGAAAGCAGGGAAAACCCCGCCTCGTGGTCAGGCCAGCTTTTTCCTGCTCCCTGCTCCCCGGAAGAGACCTGGGGAGCTGCCAAGCAGGCCCCCAGCCCCCAAGAGCTTGCTTTCCCACTCCCCAGTGGCCCCCAAAGGGCCTGGGGAGCCGCCAAGCAGGCTGCTGACTCTTTCCCACTCACCCGTCCCCTGCTGCCTTCTTTTCCCACTCCCTGGTGCCGCCAAGGGGTCTGGGGACCTGCCAAGTAGGACCCTGGCCCCTGCAGCCTTGCTTTCCCGCTCCCCGGTGCCCCGCAGAGGACCTGGGCAGCCACCAAACAGGCCGACCTCCCGATGCCTCTTTCCCGCTCCCCGTCCCGCCGCCTTGCTTTCCCGCTCCCCGGTGCCCTGCAAGGGGCCTGGGAAGCCCACCAAGCAGGCCACTGACCCCCCACTGCCTCTTTCCCGCTCCCCAATGCCCCTCAAAGGGCCTGGGCAGCTGGCAAGCAGGCCTCCGACCCCCTGCCACGTCTTACCCGCTCCCCGGTGCCCCTCAAAGGGCCTGAGGAGCCGCCAAGCAGGCTGCCAACCCTGCCGCCTCTTTCCCACTCACTGGTCCTGGGTCCTGCGCTGTTCCGCCCTGCAGCTGCTCTGTGCACTCGGGAGGTCCCTCAGCCCCCCTGTGTCCTCTCACAGTCTGGGACCCCTCGGGGGATGTCCACCTGCTGGCGTGCCTGACCAGCCTGGGTGAGGGGCTTTAAGGCTGCCCACAGCTCCCATTGACCCAATGTCCCAGCAAGGCTGGCTGGACGCAGGTTTCTGGGGTTTATTTACCTCCTATAATTGATGCTGTTCCTTTAAGAAGCCGAGGCTTAGTAACGGAAGCTCCTTTCTGCTTCAGCTCCCGGCTTCTATAATGAAATAATGTTACTCTTAGGCCTGCTGTTTCCTTCAGCTCCCGAGGATTCTATGATTTATACTATGTTGCAAACATGCTTTGTTTTGCTTTGGGCGAGGATTGGGGCCGGAGCGCAGACAGTTTCACTTTCACTCCTGCTGCAATGGAAGCTGCCGTTTACTCCGTGAGTGGCGGCCGCCATGTTGGCTGGGTTAATTTGCATACAGTCGCTCTGATTGGCTGGTAGGTGTCCTGAAGAAACGGTTAATTTTACTATTTCGCTTTTATTAGTTAAGATTATTACAGAGCACTAGGACTGGGGAGAGGGGCCCACATAGCATCTGGCTTTTGAAAACTTGTGGGGAGCCTGGCTAATGTGGCTCAGTAGCTGAGCATTGACCTATGAACCAGGAGGTCACGGTTTGATTCCCAGTCAGGACACATGCCTGGGTTGTGGGCTTGGTCTCCAATAGGGACTTTGTAGGAGGCAACTGATCAGTGATTCTTATCATTGATGTTTCTACCTATCTCCTGTCCCTCTCAGAAATAAATTAAAGTGCATATATTTTAAAAAAGAAAACCAATAGGGATTGAATCAGAGAAGTAAAAGGCTTTGGGAAACATATATGCTGCTCTTAAAGGGCTTGCAACACAGGAGCAGCAGTTTGAGAAGTGTCTAGGAGCAACTGGAAGGAATTAAGCTTAGTAGTTTCCAGGTTGAGCTCGTGGGACAGGGATTCGGTATTCCCAGGGGATGGAAGCTCTGGTAGTTGCCATTGTTTCTTGGTTGAGTATTTTTTTAAAATATATTTTATTGATTTTTCATAGAGAGGAAGAGAGAGGGTTAGAGAATCAGAAACATCAATCAGCTGACTCCTGCACACTCCGCACTGGGGATGTGCCCGCAACCAAGGTACATGCCCTTGACCGGAATCGAACCTGGGACCCTTGAGTCCGCAGGCCGACGCTTTATCCACTGAGCCAAACCGGTTAAGGCTTGGTTGAGTTCTTTTACCACCCAGATTGCCCAGCCCAGACAGGCATGAAATCTCACTTTCTATTAAGCTAACATTGTTCATCCCATCACAGGTTCTCCCTGAGACTTTGTCCTACACATCCCACTTGCCTGGCCCAGCCTCTTCCAGTGGCTCTAGACCCACCTTGTGAGCATCTGCCTCAGCTTGTGTTATAGACTCCCTAACCTCACAGGAATGGCGGCTGGTCTCAGCACACATTGTAGCTCCTACCAAGTAGCTCCAAGCCTGGCACAAGTGGTGGTCTACCACAGATCACATTGTGGGTTCTAGGAAGGAGCCTTAAGCCTGACAGACGTGGTGGCTAACCTTAGCCCATACTTGAGTCCCTCCCAAGAGGCTCCAGACCCAATACACAGTGGCCAGACAGCAGTAGAGACACACTCAACCAGCTCCATGACTGATAGATTTAATGGGCAGCCCTGGCTAGCAACAGAGCCCCACTGAATGACTCCTCCGTGGAGTTGGCCACTGAATAATGGCTCCTCTGCTATAGTTGCTGCTGGCCCTTACAGTCATCCTGAGAGTTAACCCCACCCACCAATGAGCCAGCAGCAATTGAGGTCCAGCTACATCAAGAGGATACATGCAACTCATGTAGGCAACATTTGTGGCTCAGGTCACCACGGGAAAGTGCACCACTGGGCCCTATACCTTCTACATAAAGCCACTCTTTAATGATGGAAATGTAGTAGATCTACCTAATACACAGAAATAAATAGCCAAAATGAGACAAAAGCAGTATGTTCCAAATGAACAGGACAAAACTCCAGGAAAAGAACTAACAGATAATGAAGTTCAAAATGCTGATTGTAAGGATGCTCATGAAGTTAGCAGAAGAATAGATAAACTCTATGAGGACTTCAACAAAGAGATAGAAAAGAGAAGAGAAACAACTAATAACATAGAAGAGAACCAACCAATATTAGAGAATACAATAACTAAAAATGAAAATTAAACTAGAGGGATCAACAGATTAGACAAAACAGAGGATCAAATCAGTGATCTTAAAGACAGCTTAGTAGAAAACCCTCAACTGGAACAATAAAAAGAAAACAATTTAAAACATGATAGCCCTAGCTGATGTAGCTCAGTGGATAGAGGGTCCCAGGTTTGATTCCTGTCAAGTGCGCATGCCCAGGTTGCAGGTTCAATCCCCAGTAGAGTGTGTGCAGGAGGCAACTGATCAATGATTCTCATCGATGTTTTCATCTCTCCCTCTCCCTTCCTCTCTGAAATCAACAAAAATATGTATTTATTTTTTAAATGAGGGTGGCTTAGGGATCTCTGGCACAACATCAAGTGTACCAACATCTGCATTATACCAACTCCCATAAAACTATAAGCTGATTTTTCAACAGAATGTTTACTTGTCAGAAGGGATTGGCATGAAATATCCAAAGGAAAACATACAACCAAGACTACTCTACTCAGCAAGTTTATTTAAAATTGAGGGAGGGAGAAAGAGTGTCTCAGACAAGAAAAAGCTAAGGGCCCTAACCAGTTTGGCTCAGTGGATAGAGCATCGGCCTGTGGACTGAGGGGTCCCGGGTTTGATTCCGATCAGGGGCATGTGCCTTGGTTGCGGGCACATCCCTGGTGGGAGTGTGCAGGAGGCAGATGAATCAATGTTTCTCCCTCATTGATATTTCTAACTCTCTACTCCTCTCCCTCTCCCTTCCTCTCTGTAAAATATCAATAAAATATATATTTTTTTATTTTTATTTTTTTAAATTTATCTTTATTGTTCAGATTATTACAGTTGTTCCTCTTTTTTCTCCCCATAGCTCCCCTCCTCCCGCCCTCTGTCCGCCCCCCACTGTCCTCATCCATAGGTGTACGATCTTTGTCCATTCTCTTCCCACACCCCCAGCACCCTTTACCCCCGAAAATTGTCAGTCCACTCCCTTTCTATGCCTCTGATTCTATTCTATTCACCAGTTTATTCTGTTCATCAGATTTCTTATTCACTTTATTTTTAGGTTCACTTGTTGATAGATATGTATTTGTTGTTCATAATTTTTATCTTTACTTTTTCTTCATCCTCTTCTCAAAGGATACCTTTCAGTATTTCATATAATACTGGTTGGGTGGTGATGAACTCCTTTAGCTTTTTTTTGTCTGTGAAGCTCTTTGTCTGACCTTCAATTCTGAATGATAGCCTTGCTGGGTAAAGTAATTTTGGTTGTAGATTCTTGCTATTCATCACTTTGAATATTTCTTGCCACTCCCTTCTGGCCTGCAGAGTTTCTGTTGAGAAATCAACTGACAGTCGTATGGGTTCCCCCTTGTAGGTAACTAACTGCTTTTCTCTTGCAGCTTTTAAGATTCTCTCCTTGTCTTTTGCTCTTGGCATTTTAATTATGATATGTCTTGGTGTGGTCCTCCTTCGGTTCCTTTTGCTTGGAGTTCTCTGCGCTTCCTGGACTTGGAAGTCTATTTGTTTCACCAGGTGGGGGAAGTTTTCTGTCATTATTTCTTCAAATAGGTTTTCAATATCTTGCTCTTTCTCTTCTTCTGGTACCCCTATAATTCTGATGTTGGTACGCCTGAAGTTATCCCAGAGACTCCTTACACTATCTTCATACTTTTTGATTTTTCGTTTGTTTGTTTGTTTGTTTGTCTTGGCTTTTTTGTCTGAGTGGGTTTTGCTTCTTTATATTTCATATCTTTGACTTGATCCTTGCAATCCTCTCGTCTGCTGTTGGATCTCTGTATATTATCCCTTATTTCAGTCAGTGTATGCTTAATTTCTAGCTGGTTCTTTTTCATATCCTTGAGGGTCTCACTAAATTTATCAGCAGTCTCTAGAAACTTCTTGAAAAACCTAATAACCGTGGTTTTGAACTCTATTATCCAGTCGTTTGCGTTCCTCCATTTCTGTCTTTTGTGACCTATTTCTTAGTCTCTGCATTTTGGCTTTCTGTGCTAGGTGTCCTATATAGGGCCCAGTGATTCAGCCTTCCCAGTCACCTGGGGTGGACACTCTTGTTGTATGCCTTTGAAGGCTGGGTGCACAGTCTTGTTGTAGTTATCACTGGGAGGTATCACTGGGGGGAAATGACCTGCAGGCCTTTCTCCTCGTTGTTTGGAGTTTGGATCTATTGGAGTTCTGTCCCAGTTGCAGACCCTTAGGTTATGCTGCAGGCAGGCAGGCGCACAGCTTGGGCAGGGTTGTAGGTGGGGTTGGGCGGTCTCAGAATCACCAGGGGTGGAGCAACTCACAATGGCGTCCCCTCTGCTGATGCCGCAGTGTCTACTGGGTTTGGCGTCTCCAAGCCCTGGGGTCTGCGCACGATTCTCAGTCCCCGAATCTCCGGGTCAGCGATCGCTGCGAATAGCAGTGCTAGAATGCCACTGGTATTCCGCCGCCCACGTTGCATTCAGTGCAACCCGGAAGTTTATAATCTTCCAAGCCACGGACCCGATCAGTGCTGCCACCCTTTCACCCACACTGCCACCTCCGTTTCGCGCGTCCGTACCTTTCAGTTTGGGCGCCGGGAGCTTCTATTCAGTCTCAAAGCACTCCTCTTGCCTTCTAGATGTAAAGCTTCCCCTCCCTTGGTTCTGGAGGATGGCTGTTTATCTGTATAGTTGTATTTCTATAATGTAGGTGTGGAGGCTGTGCATTTAGGTATATACCTCATGCCGCCATCTTGGTTCTCCCAAAATATATTTTTAAAAGGAAAAGAAAAAGCTAAGGGATTTTATCACCACTAAACCATCATTACGAAAGATGTTAAAGGGATTTAAATAGAAAAGAAAGGAACAATGTTAAAAATAAGATTTTGGAAAGGATAAATTTCACTGACAAAGGCAAACAGTATAAGTGTTTAGTCAACTAATTACAAAGGTAATAGTACAAAGGTTAAAAGTCAAAAACAGTAAGATTAATCTACTCTATAAAAGCGAAATAGTAAAATTGACCGTTTCTTTGGCACGCCCAACAGCCAATCAGAGCAATGGTATGCAAATTAGTCCAGCCAAGATGGCGGAAGCCCACCCAAACACTGGGTCCAATGGAACGATGGCGCCGGTGAATGCACCTGTGCGTTTGCCGGCGCAGCCAGGACTGGGAATGGAGCGCTGGCACCAGCGAACGCACAGGGGGAAGCCTGGCCTCCGCCTGTGCGTTTGCCGGTGGTGGGTTCTGGGCAGTGGCGGTTGGCTGCAGGGCGGAAGCCAGGCCCCCGGCCCTGCAGCCGGCGCTAAAAATGGAGCGTTTGCCGGCGGTGGGTTTCAGGCAGTGGCGGCTGGCTGCAGGGGAGGCGGAAGCCAGGCCCCCAGCTCTGCAGCCAGGGCTGGGAATGGAGCGATTGCGCAGGCGAATGCACAGGGGGAGGCCTGGCCTCCGCCTGCGCATTTGCTGGTGGTCGGTTCCGGGCAGTGGCGGCTGGCTGCATGGTGGGGCGGAAGCCAGGCCCCCGGCCCTGCAGCCGGGCTTGGGAATGGAGCTATCGCGGGCCCACGCGACCTTGGAGGTTCATCGGCAGCTGCTTGCCTGCCTGGATCCAACCTTGTGGCCTGCTCTGGGTGTGCGGGAGCTTCTGTGGCCCATGGCAGAGCCTACTATGCAGGTTGGCCACAGATGTTCCCTTTGTTGTATGTGTTTTTCCCATTGACCCCTTCCACCTCATATCCAACCCCCCAGGCCTTTCCCCCTCTATGTCTATGTCCATAGGTTATCTCTTAACATTTCTGTTTCCTTTCCAATCTCTAAATTTTA
>PVJC01008002.1:25425-49800 GCA_004026665.1 Murina feae | reverse complement strand
TAAGGCATTCCTGGCTTAAGCCTGCTTTTCGGCATAATTTCAAAGCCCTCTGTTTCTCGCTCAGATATGTCCTAGTTTACATGTATTTTATGGTCTTCCTAAATTAACAAATACTCCTGATTATTCTGCATTTGGGGGTCTATGAATCATATTTTGCTATAATGCTTGAAGGAGAAAAGCAAATTGTTACCTTTTTCTTAAAATGAGGCAACATGTAGCCATCTTGTGAGATAGGAAGACAGACTACATAAAGAAAAATGTGAATTGAAGCTTGAAGTTTCAAAATATGTTCTTTGTCTCACTATCATTTTGCTTATTTCCATGCATTTCACAGCTTTCATTCTTCTGTAGGTCCTTATGTTTGCAAAGGGCTTTAGATATTTAAAAGACATAAGGTTGTGCTATCATTGATAACATCTAAACCTCAATCAGGTGAAGCTTCTAGTTATGTGAAACATATGTGACAAGAGATCATTTCATGGCCATAAGTGAGAACATCAATTTAAAATGTTTCTAAATATGTGTTACCAGCCTCACATAATATATCCTATATAACAAAAGGCTAATATGCAAATTGACGGAACAGTGGAATGACTGGTCACTATGACATGCACTGACCACCATGGGGCAGATGCTCAATGCAGGAGCTGCCCCCTGGTGTCAGTGCGCTCCCACAGGAGGAGCACTCTTCAGTCAGAATCCAGGCTCTTGCCTGGCGAGTGCAGCAGCAGCGGCAGGAGCCTCTCCTGCCTCCACAGCAGTGCTAAGGATGTATGACTGCTAGCTTACGCCCACTCCTCTAAGGCCTATGGGGAGCAGGCCTAAGCCAACACTCAGACATCCCCCGGGACTCCCAGATTGTGAGACGGCACAGGCTGGGCTGAGAGACCCTTCTCAAATGCATGAATTTTGTGCACTGGGCCTCTGTCTAGTGAGTTAATAAGAAACTACCTTATATTATCTTCTCTCTTACCCAATTTGATTGTAAAAACTAAAAATTCAAAACCTAAAAATAATCTGTAAGTTCCTAAGGTCAATTGTCTTTCAATGGTTTCAAGGAAAAGAAATATATGGGAAGTATAATATACTTTTTTTTAAATCAAAAACCTTGCTATGGATTTTCATATTAATTGAGTGATGTAGTTAATATATTTCTAGTAGTTACCCTGACCTATTAAACTGGTAATGAACCTTGGGGGATAATGTTGTTGTTGGTACAATTGTCTTAGTGATATGTGCAGTGAGAAAAGGCATTTTAGGTGGCATTTTCATGAGTTTTTGTAGCACCTGAATATCTTCATTTAAAAAAAAATCTAGTTCTGTGCTTTACCCCAATAATTGACTCCAACAAATATCTCTTCTTTTATAAGCTTAGATAAAATTTTAGCTGTGAAGAATGGGAAATGTTGATTGGAAAAATATTTCATAGTGCTCCCAGATACCAATTCACCATACGTGATTTCAGAAACAGAGGGGCTATTTCTTAGAGAAATGCAATGTAGTTAGGGGACATGTAATTGCATAAATACTGAATACGCAGGAGATAATGTCACAATTTACTGCCTTGCTTCTCCTTTAGAGTTCATTTCAATGCTTAGAATGACACTTACTTTCTGCCTTGTGCCTGGCTTATATCTATCTTCAGCCGCTGATCTATGGGGTAATAACACCCTGGGGAAATCTGGTCCACTGCTAACTGTGTTTAATCCTTTATACTCTTACACCCGCTGAAAATCATTATTGGCATTTTCAATTTATTTATTAGGCAGACCTTTAATGTCAACCCACAAGTTTAGGTAGCACTTCTTATATAAATCATCTTTATAGCAATGCTTTATATTACATAATTGCAGAAGACATACTGTTTGTACACAGATATTTGCCGCATTGACAGTTTCTGTAATGGCTGAGGCATAAATATCCATACCCTGTTGTATTTAAATAAAAAATAAATATATTTCCAGAAGCCATGCTAGGCCTGATTTTACAGGATTCACGAGGCAGTGAAGCTATGGAGAGAGATTTTAAAACTAATCTGATGTTCTCCCATTAGATATGCAAATTTCTCAAGGTGCAATTGTTTTCTTATGTCTAAAAAGAAGGTATTACCTTTCTGATTGGTGTTTATGGTTTCTTGGGATATATTCCCAGAAGTGGGATCGCAGGGTCAAATGGGAGTTCCATTTTTAATTTTTTGAGGAAACTCCATACTGTCCTCCATAGTGGCTGCATTGAACAGACTGTCAAACTACAGCTGGAAGGCTCGGTAGGGTTGTGGGGGAGTTAAGAGATCAACTGAAGGACTTGTATGCATGCATATAAGCATAATCAATGGATACAAGACACAGGGGGATAGGGGAGGAGGGGGAAAGGTCAAGGGGAAAAAACGGAGACTTATTTAACATTCTTTGTAATACTTTAAGCAATAAAACAAAAATTAAAAAAATAAATAAAATGTAAAAGAAATAAAAATAAAAAGAAGGAATTACAAGTACTACAAAATATTGTGGCAATTTCCTAACCAACGCATTAAAAAAACACAGAGGGAATCTGAACATTCTAGAAGTAGATCTGACTTCTCAGATCTAACCTCCTCTACAAAGAGTCCTGCAGGAGCTGCAGGTATTTGGTCTAGAGCTGCACTACCCCACTGGCCATCAGCAGAGGTCAAGGGGGAACCCAACAAGTTTAACATAAGACTGTCCCTCCCCACCCACCAAACTCCTGTTGGCAGCAATTAAAGAGATTCCTAGATATTTAATTCCCCCAACCTCTTAATACTAAAATTCTCACCAATACTGTAACCCTTAAATTCCTCAGGACTTAATGCCATTTACACATTTTACCCTTGTTTATATTAATCACCAAAAAAATCCTACATTCCCAAAAACCCATTATCTCCCATATTATAACCTCCGCATAATTAGGCACACCTAATTTGTTATCCCTGTCTCCCTCTTATCCAAACCCCTGAAAATTTTCTATTCTTTATTCTGGAATTTATAGTCTGTTATCAGCAAAAAACCAATGTCTTCTCTAAATATTCCCTTAGCCTCTATTTCTACCTGAAAACTTGACAATGATTTCTCTGCAATTCTCTCAAAGGTGGTTGCTTTGTTTTCTTCCAAAGTTCTCCTAACCTTGGCTCTGAAGTCAAACTGACTACCCTAACTGGTTTGGCTCAATGGATAGAGCATCAGACTGTAGAGTGAAGGGTCTCAGGTTTGATTCTGGTCAAGGGCGTGTACCTTGGTTGCAGGCACATCCCCAGTAAAAAGTGTGCCAGAAGCAACTGATTAATGTTTCTCTCTCATCGATGTTTCTAACTCTCTATCCTTCTCCTTTCCTCTGTGTAAAAAATTAATAAAATATATTTAAAAAAAAACACAAAAAAACTGATTTATTTTCCTCTTCCTTAAAATTATGGCACCTTTAATCTCATCTCATTAGATTTTATCTCTCACAATTTATCATTGTTGCACTCATCTACCAATCCCCATCTTTCTCTGCAATATTTGTTGATGATATTACCTCCTTAAAATTTCACAGTTCTTCAGTATTGATAATTTCAATAAACATATAAATATTTCAATTCCTTTAATTTCCTTATTCCAAAAATGCTATCTCCCAGGGTATTTTACTTTCCATGGAAATATTGGACATATCCTTGTCATTGCCAATAACTCCTAATTGGAATCTATACATTTAAAAGCCTAAGTGACCATTATGACTGGTAGCTATGACACGCACTGACCATTAGGAGGCAGATGCTCAATACAGGAGCTGCTCTTGGTGGTCAGTGTGCTCCTGCAGCCAACCTCCTGTGGCCAGCCAGTCAACCTCCCACAGTCCCTTCCCCCAGTCAGCCAGCCCAACTCCCACAGTCCCTTCCCCTGGCCAGCCAGCCAACCTCCCATGGCCACTCCCCTGGCTAACCAGCCAACCTCCTGTGGCCCCCACTCCTACTCAGCCGCCCAACCTCCCACGGTCTTTCCCACCGGGTGAGATGGCCTCGATCAGCCCTGATTGCTGGCCAAGCCAAGGGACCCCAACTGTGCATGAATTCATGCACTGGGCCTCTAGTATAACTATAAATTTAAGATTCGGTAGGTTAGGTGCAATATCAAACAATTCTTACAGTTTATATTATTAAAACAAACCAAAAAAAAACAAAAAATGTTATTGTTCACACAAATTCTGTTGTGTGTCAGGCAACTCTCCAGGGCACTTCCCTCCAATGGCTGATCCCATGGTATACTGGTGTTGATTTGCAGCTGTAATGATTTCCACATTAGTGGGAGACAGATGTTCACACTGGAAATTGAACCCTCCCTTCTGGGTAGTGTGCCTATCCAGAACCTCAGTGTCACATATCCAACTCTATAACCACTCCTCCAATGTTTCCAGCTTACTTCCTCTAAGATACTAACCTCATCATTACTTTAAATAAAGTGGGACTAAAAGTCACTGAATTCATAACATGTTCACTGTTTCACTTTCAAGATACTCCTTTTTCCCTATTCAAACCCAGATTAGATTCCATGGTAAATCATTAACACTTCCCTCTCTATGCCCTCATCACTTTTGCCACTTCTTCCAATATTTACAGTTGCTTGACTGCAGTATGTCTTCAGTAATGCTGAAAAATGTTTCTTTATATACTGGTTTGCCCTGAAGGGTGTCCCAGATCACAGAGGAGGTCCCGCTGGGGTGCCTGGCCAGCCTGGGTGAGGGGCTGAGGGCTGTTTTCAGGCTGGCCACACTCCCTTCAGGGTGGGATTTCCCATTGGGGTGTCTGCCCAGCCTGGGTGAGGGGCTGATGGCTATTTTCAGACTGGTTAAACCCCCCAGTGGGGACCCTCACCCCATTGGAGTGTGGCCAGCCTGGGTGAGGGGCTGATGGCTGTTTTCAGGCTGGCCAAGCCCCCCAGCAACCCAAGCTCCCAGCCTCTCCTTTTTTTCTTTTCTTTTTTTCCCCAGCACCTCCTTGAGTGGAGGCCAGAGTGGGCTAGAAGCAGGTATCTGGGATTTATTTATCTTCTATAATTGAAACTTTATAGCCTTGAGCAGAGCCCAGAGCTGGCCAGGGCAGGCAGAAAGCTTGCTTCCTCCATCGTCGGGGACAACTCAAGACTCCTGCTCGCTCCTGCTCTGTGGCTGCCACCATCTTACTTGGGTTAATTTGCATACTTGCTCCTGATTGGCTGGTGGGTGTAGTGGAGTGACAGAGTGATGGTTAATTTGAACATTTCTCTTTTATTAGTGTAGATATTTAGGTCATTCTTTGGCTCAAACCCTTTCTATAGGAAACAATCTAATCTTAATATGCCTGGAAGGTTCTACTTCAGCTGGCTTCCATCTGCCACTCTGTCTCATCACATCCTGCTCTGCTTTGGTCCCTCATTTGTGTCCACATTGTCCCACAGCAGCTACTTGAACATGCCAGATATGTGTTGCACCTCAAGGCCTTTGCATAGTTTCTTTTTTGTGTGTGTATATCCTTGAAGTTCTTATGGATCACTTCCTGATCTGCAGCAAGTTTTTGTTCAATTTCCACCTTCTTAATAAAACTATTCTGACCACTCTATGAAAGGTTTGGTTTCCTGACCACTAGAAATTCTCCTTTTTCGTCTCTAGATTCCATACTATTTGTACTTTCTGATTATATAATTTATTTACTTACTAGAGGCCCGGTGTATGAAATTCATGCACTGGGGGGAGTCCCTCAGCTCAGCCTTCACCCTCTCTAATCTGGAACCCCTCGGAGAATGTCCAACTGCCAGTTTAGGACTGATTGCTATAGGATTGGGCCAAAACCAACAGGTGGACATCCCTCTCACAACCCGGGACTGCTAGCTCCTAACTGCTCCCCTGCCTGCCTGCCTTATTGCTCCTAACCACTTCTGCCTGCCAGCCTGATCACACCTAACTGCCCACCCCTGCCAGCTCTAACGCCCCCAACTCCCCTCTCCTGTTGGCCTGATCTCACCCACAACTTCCCTCCCCTACTGCCCTGGTTGCCCCTAACTGCCCTCCCCTGCTGGCCTGATCACCCACAACTACCTACCCCTGCCGGCCATCTTGTGGTGGCCATCTTGTGATGACATGGGGGCAGCCATGTTGTGATGATGTGGGGGTGGCCATCTTGTCATGACATGAGACCAAGATGCCACCTAGACTTTTATTAGTATAGAGTTTATTTATGCTTACTTTCCACTAATCCTGGTGTAAGCTCTTTGAAGGCTGAAATTGCTGTCAATTTTGTATATTGATATACTGTCCAAGTTTACATTAGCCCTATAGTATTAGATTATTCATATAAATCTCAATAAACATATATTAAGTTATCAGATGAATGAATTCTGCCACTCAAGTTGGGCATTTTTCTCACAATTTCCAGATAATACATAATCAATTCCTTTGGATTCTTTTTCCTTAAGAGAAATGTATTTTCAGTAGCTTTCTTTAACATACATAATTTGCTTCTTTATTTATTGTGATTGTCTCCTAAAACATATCTGCTCTTCCAGTATAGTATCTCCTGTCAATTCATTCTGTTCATGACTACAGAATAATCTTCTAAAAGTGCAGTTTTATTAGATTGTTCTTTTACTTAAATTCAATTATCACATATCATTATTGTTCACTGGATAGAATGTAGGTCCCTTAGGAAGGCAGGTTAGGCTTTTACACTCATGCCTTTAACTACTCTTCAGCTTCACTTTTTCCCAGATTTCTGTGTTCACACTAATTCCCAACTATAATTACTATAAACTGTATTTACGTCTCCTGCACACTGATCTGTGTCATGGTAAGACTATTTTTGTATATATTATTGCATAATTTGAATATAAAGTATAAGTGATTGTCTTAGTTCCTTCAGGTTGCAGGAGCTATCACCACAGACTGGGTGGCTAGTAAATAACAGGAATATATATCCCATTGTACGTAGTCCAAAAGTCTGAGATTAGAAGCCAAACATGGTCAAATGAGGAGCCTTTTCAGGATAGAAAACTAAATATATCCTCAATGGCCAAAGGAACTAGGAATCTCTGTGGCTTTATCTCATAAGAGCATGAATCACATTCATGGGGTCTCCACCTTCATGACCTAAATCACCTTCCAAAGGATTCACCTATAATGGCCATCAACTTTTGCAATTAAGAACTTAACATATAAATTTTAAGAGAGCACAAGCGGTGATTAATAAATATCTGTTGCAAAACCAAAAATTAATATGCTACTTTTCATCATGTATCTTGTGCTCTTACCTCCATAGTTTAGCATGTTCCATTATTTTTGCCTGGGACTCCATCTTCTGCTTTCTTTATCTGGCTAGTGACTTGTGTCTTTCAGATTTCAGCTCATATGCCAAACTGTTTCCAAGGATTTTCTCATCCTAGAATAGAAATGTGTTTCTATTCTTCATATGTCTCTTGATGATATTGACTATGTCTTAGGTACTAACAGTAAAACCACAATAATAGTTATTACAGTCTCTATGTGATTAATAACTGATTGTCTTCTCTATTGGGCCCTGAGTGCAGCCATCATGTTTCCTGCAGTTTATCTCAGTACAGAGCATAGTGCTTGGCATGTTATATAATTAGTTAATGTTTCTATGATGAATGAACTTACATCAAATTATATATCATATGCAAGTATTGCAATAATGATGAAAAATGTTGCTTCTGAATCCACTGCCCTGAGGAAACTGTGGACAAGAGATATGCAATGACTTGCCCAAGTCATAAAGTAAATTAACACATAAAAGAAAGGGGTCTCCGATAATCTGATTCCAAGATCACTGATTGCAAAGGAGATGTTTTCTTTTACTCCTTGAACCCCAGGAAGATCACCACACAGCTAGCCCTTTAAGGAGTACATTACACAGTAAAAGCCAAATAAGGGTTATCCCCAATGACAGTGAGATGTTGTTACATGGGTTTTCTAGATCCAACATAACCGGCCAACTTCCCCACAAGTGGAAATATGTTTTTTATGTGTTTTTGTTAAAAAACAATCTTAATCTATTTTCTTACATGATAAACAGTTGGAATATAAGTTCAAAAATATGTAACTGGTATATTTGACTGTTTGATCTCACTAAAGAATGCACCCATTCTGTTTATTCAGCTAAATAGTTCCAGGAATATACAGAAAGCATGAAGAAGACTTTAAGAACTTAATTCGTTTGTAATTCAGAATTTATAGCTCCTCACAATGGAAGACCTAGAACAGTGCCCTGCAGAGGAATGGTTAGGTCTCTTATTGACATACACTAGAGGCCCGGTGCACAAAATTCGTGCATGGGGAAGGGGGGGAGGTCCCTCATCCAGAACTGCACCCTCTCCAATATAGGACCTCTGGCTCCTAATTGCTCACCTGTCTGCCTGCCCTAACCATTCTGCCTGCCATCATGATCCCCCTAACTCCTTTCCCCTGCTGGTCTGATCTCCCTAACTGCCCACCCCTGCTGACCTGGTCACCCTTAACTGCCCTCCCCTGCCAGCCTGGGCAACCCTGGGCAATTAACTTTTTTATTAAATCCTATCCCCTTCACACACAATTTTATTTGGCTTCCTCATTGGCTTCTCCCTCTCACACAATTTTTCTCCTTTATGTAACACTTTTTTCTACTGACTCATCATTTATAAACTTTTTTTCCTCCTTATTTCCTACTTCTGTTCCATCATCCTTCTTCCCATCTTTCTCTTACCCTCCCTCCCTGCCTACATTCCTTCTTTCCTTTATCTTTAACCCTGCCCTCCCTCCCCTTTTCCTTCCCATCTTAATTTTTTTCTTCACTTCCTCCCTCAGACCTACTTTTTTCCCTCTTCCCATTTTTTTTTCCTTCTTCCCATTCTCCTTTTAAGCTTTACAGGCTCCCCTTTAAAACTTTTCTTCCCTCCTTTTTTCTGTCTCATCTGACCTTTCCCATACATTCCTCTCTATTTTCTTCCACTGCTTAAATATCTACCTGCCTAATTATTTACTATGATTTATCTTTTTGTTTTCTGACTCCTACTTTTAAAATCTGTCCCCAGTGCATAATTATATTTGGTTTTCATTATAGCTCCTAGAGTTCACTCATACATCCTCTTTCCTACTTTAACTCTGCTTTCTACTGATTCCTTTATAAAGTTTTTCTTTCTCTCTTTCCCTTCTTTCCCATCCTCCTCCCTTCTCCCTCACTCCTTTATTCTTTTTTACAGGCTAATTAAAAATTCTATGCTTTTTGTCCTGTCATAGAACTGACTTATTTCCTCTCTGGGACCAGTAGCTCTTTCTGTTTGGGCACTCGGGCTCCTCCCACACAGGCTTTGAAGGGCCAAGTGACAACGCAATTGTGTCTTGCCTCCCCATGCCTCCCCACTCCGAGTCCTCCCGGCCTGGGCCAGCATCCATAGCGGAGACTACTGTGTTACATGTGCATGTGTGTGTATTTGTACATGAATGAGGCTTTTCTCCCATTGAGTGCCAAAGGGGTGGACACAGAGGCCTTTCCCGCCCCTGGCATGCCCGCTCCAATGCCTCGAGCAGCTCTTTCCATCCCGTCTGGATTTCTCAGGCAACGGGCTTGTCCTTGGGGTAGTTCCATCCAGGATGCGAGCCCCCATTCAAGTCAGACAGGGCAGATGAATGGATGGATGGCTAGAGAAAGCCAGGGCGGCTTCCCTGTGGTGTGAGGGTCACCTGTGGTCACCATGGTGGTGGGGCCAGGGCCATGCAGTAGGAGGAGGCTTTGAGGTTGTGTGCTTGGGAGGATCGACTGGCATCCCGGGTGTCGCGGGCCGCCGTGTGTCTGTGATGGTGGGATTCCCCGCATTGGTTATCCAGTGGCCTGTGCAAGTCAGGTGCCTTACCTCGATGTCCACTATCTGTTGTCATGCCTGGGCTCTTCCTTTATGTTGGGTCCACACCCTCTTGATTTGTGTGCACGACCCCTCCTGGGAGTCGCCGCTGACACACACATCCCCCGGTAGGCGTCTGCCAACCTTGCCCCAAGGACTCGCCTTCTGTAGTGCAGGTGTTGCCCCTCGCCCCGCCCACCACCACCTGGGGGGGGGGGTGTCCCCAGGCAGAACGCTCTCAGATGGGACACGATGTTTCAGGGGTGTTTATTTGGCACATGCACCTGAGAGAAAAAGTGGACTCTGGCACTGGGGGCAGGGAAGCAAGCCTCATGCAAGTCTCCCTGATGGGTGCACAGCCTCCTGCTGGTCTGTCAATATGCAAATTGGTCCTTACTGTGGCACCATGAGGACTAATTTGCATATTACCTCTTTATGATATAGATGTTACATTTAAAATTGAGGAATAAAAAGACCCAACATAAAGATGACCCAAGGGATCAGTCCAAAGAGCAAGGATGAAAGGAATAAGTAATATATGGAACCCTGAAGGTATGAAAAAATGCCAAAGCTAGTCAGTGCTTTGGATAAAGGGCCCTAAAAGGGAAATAATTGTTTTAAGAGGAAAATCGACACTTTCAACGTACACTTTGATCAAACATTTACATAACAGTATGTAAAGGGAAGTGTGCTGATGCTGGGGAAAAGGGACTGATACAACTATTTTGCAGTGTAGTTAGATTTGATTGAATGATTGGCATTTTAACAAATCATGAAGGTTAATAGAAAGGAACCTGAAATTATGGAAAGAAGGGTAGAAATGCAGAGCTTGCACAGGTAATGTCAGGTAGTTCATTGCAATAATCAGAGGGTATACAATAAGAAATAAATAGGCGAGCTAAGTTTTGAAGATAGATTTGTGTTAATTTACATCTCTGTCTTTAGACCTACTGTATAATTTCCACCAACCTAACAGGAGAGGCAGCCATAGGCTCCCTGTCTCATAACATGGAACTGGGGCTGGGAAAACTTTCTTAATTTTTTGAGCCTATTAACTAAGATATAGTGGGCTAAATAGTAGCCCCTAAAAGGATACATCCATGTTCTAATCCCTACAACCTTATATGGTAAAATAGTAAATATTAGCTTATACGGCATATGATGTGATTAAGGAGTTGAGAGGAGCAACCTATCTTGGAATATTCTTGTGGGCAGTAAAAGAATTACAAGTGTTCTTATAAGAGGTAGACTGTGGAAGAAAAAATATATAGAAGATACAGATACACAAAAGAGATGGTGATGTAAAACAGAGTAGAAAGAGATGCAGGCAGTCATAAACTAAGGAATATTGATATCTATAAGGAACTGGAAGAGGAAATTAACAAACTCAGGAGAAAGTTTAGCTGCCTTGTCAAAATCTCAATGTCAGAGTTCTGTCCTCCAGAACTACGAGAGAATACATTTCTGGTGTTTTAAACTACCAAGTTTGTGATCATTTGTTACAGCATCCTTAGAAAACTAATATATAAGAGAAATGGCAATAATTTTTTCTCCCTTAGGTTAGAAGCTTGAGGCACATGCAAATATGTCACTTTGCTAAATGTTAGATGAATATTATTGTCATAGCATTAATATTTATTAGGATGTCTTCTGGGCAAGACATAAAATTTGAAGAAGAACTGAAGATGACTACTCTGACTGCAAGGGCTAAAAGTCTATGATCTCATTTAGACATAATCCATAATTGAAGTTATTGAAAAGATCTACCTACTTCTGGTCATCTGCATTTTTCTTACAAGTTTTTCGCTCTGTTGTAGCCACTCTTTAGAATTACAATGAAACTCTCCATAATGTGGGTTAAATGTTAACACTGACAATGCTGTCCACACCAAGAGTGCATGAAAAGGCTCATTACTTACATGGTGAGGTTTTTTAGGTAGAACAGGGCAGATCCCACAACTGATCCAAAAATATCTTGAGAGAGAATACTGACTCTAGGATCTTTGTTTTATGTAGATGGTGAGTTCATATGTTAGTTCTGTGTTAGGCAGGGGCTTATGTTTGAGTTTCCTGTGCTCATCAGCAGAGGAAGAACCAGGATTTCTCATCAGATTATCCAGATGTGGAAAAGCAAGTTAAAAGGGAGGAGTGAGAGTTATCAGCAGTTCAATATCAACAAATGAAATCATATTATCACTGTCTCACAAAATTAATTCTTAAATTTAGTAAAGATTTATTGCTAGTCTTTCCCTGTCCCTTCTATAGTAGTTGATTTTTTTTCACTCTCCAGTTTGTTCAATTTTCTTTCATTTAGTAGTTGAGGCTAAAAGAGACTTAGACTTTGCTTGTGAATGATGCACACTGCTTCCCTAGAATCACGTTAACACATTAATGTTTACACATGTTTATATTCATACACTTGTCAAAAACACAAGTAATCTGGTAATCTGTAATTATCTGGCATATCAAGTTTTCTTTTCTACAGTGAAAGTAAGTATTGCAGAGAGGCATGAATTGGTACTTGATCAAGTGAGAGGTCGCTAGGGTGTAAAGTTGCAATTTTATATAATGACTAGAGGCCTGGTGCACAAAATTCTTGCACTCAGGGGGGAGTACCACAGGCTAGCCTGTGCTCTCTTACAGTCTGGGAGCCCTTGGGAGATGTCTGACTGCCAGCGTAGGAGAGAGGGCCAAGGAGACAGCAGAGGCTCCCACCACTGCTGCTGTGCTCACCAGACATGAGCCTGGCTTCTGGCTGAGTGGTGCTCCCCCTGTGGGAGTGCACTGACCACTGGGAGGCAGCTCCTGCGTTGAGTGTCTGCCCCATGGTGGTCAGTGTGTGTCATAGTGACTGGTCGTTCTGCCTTTCAGTCGATTTGCATATTAGCCTTTTATTATATAGGATGTTCCACCACTATCTGATGGCACTCTGTTTTACCATTCTTGGAAGATACCCGAGGCACTTTAATATCTCCTCTAATAGCTGTCCTGTCAGAGAAGTGAATGTATCTCACTAGCAAAGTAGGAATAAAAGCATCAACTCTGTATACCTCAAAGATTCTGAAATTGTCTGATTTAGAATAATCTAGATGGTTAGACTATGTTGCTTACTATAATGCTGCTGCAAAGGAGAGCTTTTAGTAGAACTTTGTCTGGAGAATTAGTTAAGTATCTTGCTCATAGAGTAGTTTCTGTAATTACATAGTGTGCATATCAAAATGGATTTATACATTGCATTTCATATCATCATTCTTGTACCTATAAAAAAAACATTTTATTAACCTAAAAGCAAATAACTGACATTTTAATGCCCACCATCATAGTCAAATGACATTTACAATAATGCATTAAATATAGAACTCTTCACTGCACTAACATAATTAAACTGGAAGGTAACAGCAACAATGGAATACAATGCAGGGGGGTGGGAAACATCCAGCCTGAAGGTCATATACTGCCTGTGACGTCATGTGGTCTGGCCCTGCCAAGGCAGCAGGGGTGAGTTAATTAAATGTGTGACCAAACATAGCAAGTTAATTTTTAAGTTGATAATTTTGTATGGCCCTCAAATGATGTTATAAATACCCAAAAAGTTCTTGCAGAAAAAAGATTCCCTACCTCTAGAATGTGGGCTGCCTGTTAATTTACCCATCTAGCAGCAATAATACTCTCCAATTTTAGAACTGGACCAAAGAAAATGTAAACACACATTTAAATATATACTGTTCTTTTACATAACTTTATCATTTTAAACATTCACTTATGTGATAAAATATTATGTCTAAATATTACTCCATATTTAATAATAACCATTATAAGCTGGTGAACAAAAATAGATGCAGAGGCAGAACAGCATCAAACAGACTGCCAAATTATAGCAACAAGGACAGGGACGTTTGGGGGAGGGGGGTAACAGAACAGCCAAGGGACTTTTATGCATGCATTTAAGCATAACCAATGGATGCAGAACACTGGGGGGTAGGGAAGGCGGGGGGAAGGGCAGGGGAAAAAAGAGATATATGTACTAATATTTGTCAAACTGTATGTAATAAAAAAAATAAAAATAAAAATAAATAAATAAATATTACTCCATATTTATAAAAAGAGAGAAGGAATAACACATTAAAATTTTTAAATTTTCTTTTTCAGTAATTGTTGATCTGCCCCTTTATTTGTTTTTGTATTAACTTTATAATGGTAAAATCATCATTGTGTTTATCTTCTAATAACATATTTTGTTATTTTATCTTGTAGTATTCAAATTCAAATTTTAATAATTCTTAAAGTTTATTTCTAGGATTTTTTTACACAGAAGTTAGAAAAGATGAATAACAGGAATCCATAATGAATATTTAGAGGACTCATAATTACATAAATCTGTGAGAAAAGCCACAAAAACTTCATAAATAAAAACTAAAGATATTGACCAATGGATGCACATATATTACAAGTTAGACAATAATATTGCAATTTAATGCAAGTACAACCACTTGAAAAAAATCACATGCAAATTTAAGGTGTATGAGTCTGTGGTGTAGACAGAGTATCCTCACATTCTCCTTATTTATTGTATCCAAAAATATCAGACAAGTACAACACACTCCACTCTGATTATATTTTGTTTAATCGCAGATATGTAAAGAGGGAAAACCCAGTTAGTAATATATTAAACACTATGGGCTTATATATTCACTAGAGCCTGGTGCACAAAATTCGTGCATGGTGGGGGGAGGGTCCCCTCAGCCCATACTGCACCCTCTTTAATCCAGGACTCCTCAAGGGGATGTCTGACTGCCAGTTTAGGCTCAATCCTCAGGATCCTAAAGTATACACCTGCCTGCCTACCTGATTTCCCCAACTTCCCCCTCTGCCAACCTGGTCACCCCCAACTGCCCCACCCACTGGTCTGGTTACCCCCAACTTCCCCACCTGCAGGCCTGGTCACCCCCAAATGCCCCTCTACTGGCCTGGTGATCCCTAACTGCCTCCCTCTTCTAGCCTGGTGGCCTCTCACTGGCCCACCTCCTGGCCTGTCCACACCTCACTACCCCCCTCTGCCAGCCTGGTATCCCCTCACTGCCCCCTTGCTGGTCTGGTCACCCCACACAGCCTGGTGCTCCGTTGTTTGATCATCCCTTACTAACCTCCCTGCTGTCCTGGTTGCCCCATGCAACCTGCATGTTCAGTCTTTTGGTCATCCCTCACTCACCCCCTGCCAGCCTGGTCACCCCACTCAGCCAGTTTGGTCATCTGTTCAGTCATCCATTCAGTTGCAATGGCCCCTGGCTCTTTATACATATAGATGGAATTTTAGAACTACAAAAGCTTGAGTAATTATGTACTTAGGAGACTAAAGTAGTGACTCGGTCATTGTTTTCACTTCATTGCTTTTTCAAAGACTTAGAGCTACCCATTTGAATACGTTTAAATTCTGTGTGCTGTATTATATTTTATTCATCAAGGAAATAAGTCTAAGCAAAAATAATGTTTATAAATTAATCATAATTTGAAAATGACTAGAATAATTTTGAAGGTAGAATACCTATTGAGTAAAATGCAGTATACAGCCCTGGCCAGTGTGGCTCAGTCGGTTGGGCATTGTCCAACCAAAGGGTAGCTGGTTTGACTCCTGGTTGAGGCACATGCCTGGGTTGCAGGGGGATGGTGTGCAGCAGGCAGGCAATTGATGTTTCATTCTCACATTGCTGTTTCTCTCTCTCCCTCTCCCTTCCACTCTCTATAAAAATCAATTTAAAAATCTTTTAAAAATGCAATGTACAAAATTATATTCAGAATTCATTTCAAAGTACAAAATATTATTGAAATTTGACTTCTACAAATGTGCCAAAAATACATTTTCCTTCCTATCTTGTCCAGATTAAACAGGAAGGTGGCTTATAAACTGAATAATAAATAAAGAAGGATGGGAGGAAGAAAGAAAAGAAAGAAGGAAGAGAGGGAGGGAGAGGAAAAATGGAAAGATATGTGGAAATCTTTCTCCTATCTCCAGAAAACATTCACATGCATGCAGACACACATAGATACATTTGAATGAAATTAAAGCAATTCATATTAAATCTGTCAATCACATATTAAGAGATTCATGTTAGAAAAGTGAGATTCTATCTAATGAACAAAATAAATTGATGAATAAAATAGATCCAGAGACATAAAAACATGGAACAGACTGGCAAATTTCGAAGGGAAATCAGGGATCAGGGAATGGGTGGGGGAGAGTACCCCATATGCATATATGCATAGCCCATGGATTCAGACAGTAATGTGGTGAAGGCCTGAGAGGAGTGGATGCTGGGTGTGCTGGGTGGATGGGGATCAATGGCAAAAAAGGAGGACAATTGTAATACTTTCAACAATAAAGATATATATATATATACATATGTATATGTACATATATACATATATATACATATATATACATATATATAATAATAAAATAGTAATATGCAAATTAACCATCACTCCAAGATACCTAAGCCACATCTACCAACCTAGCCATATCCACCAGCCAATCAGAGTGGCTGTATGCAAATTAACCCAGCCAAGATGGTGGCCAGCAGCCACAGAGCTGAAGCAAACAGGAGGCTTCGTTGTCTGACTAGGCCTCCGCTCAAGGCAACAAAGTTTCAATTATAGAAGATAAATACACCCCAGAAACTTGATTCCAGCCAGCCTTGCTGGGATGTTGGATCAATTGGAGCTGTGGGCAGCCTGAAAATGGTGCTCAGCCCCTCACCCAGGCTGGCCACACCCCATGGGGTGAGGGTTCCCACTGAGGGGCATGGCCAGCCTACAAACAGCTATCAGCTCCTCACCCAGACTGGCCAGGCATGCCAGGAGGTGGCCATCCCCCGAGGGGTCCTGGACTTCAAGAGGGCACAGACCAGGCTGAGGGACTCCCCAAGTGCACAAATTTTTGTGCACCGGGCCCCTAGTGCGTGTGTGTGTGTGTGTGTGTGTGTATAGTGAGATTCAGAGAAAATATTCCTGTCTCAATGTATATTTACTATTTTGAATCTGAGATTTTCTCAGTATTTAGAGTACCTGACACATAGTAATTTCCCAGTGGATATTTGTTGAATAATCAGAAGAATTAATAAATAAATAAATAAATAAATAATAAAACAATATGAGGGTTAGCTTTGAATTGTGTATTGAAACTTCAAATCTATTTCATAGTCAAATGGGTTAGAATATTTGAACATTTAAATTTGAACTCCATAATCTTTCAGCTGTATTTTTAAGCAATTCACTTAACTTCTTAGGATTTCTGTTTTCTCATCTGTAAACTGGAGATAATTGTCTAGTGTATTACTTTAATACTTAAACAAAACAGATAAATTTTAAAACACAACTTTCAATTTGCTAATTTATTACTGTCAGTGTTAGGCCAATCAAGGTGGTGGTGGCTGATTGAGGGTAGGGCTGGCCATGGGAAGGTGCTGTGGGCTGCGGGCTGGCCCTGCCCCCAAATGGGGTGGGGTGCTGATCAGGGGGCCAGCAGCCTGGGGGAGGGGCCATTGATAGTTGGCCAGCCAGCCCTGAACCTGATCAGAGTGTGGGGGCTGATTGGGGGTGGAGCTGGCTGGAGGGAGAGAGGCCATAGGCAGTTGTCTGGCCAGCCCCACCCCTGATTTGGGATGAGGGGGTGCAATCTGGGGTGGGGCTGGGCAGGGGGAGTGGCTGCAGGAAGTTTCCTGGCCCTCCCCACCCCCTATTGAGGAAAGGAAATAGCTGCAGGCCAATCAGGGTGGTGGGGGCCCATCAGGGAAAGGCCTGGTCAGGGGGAGGGCCTGTGGAAGGTTGTCTGACTGGTCCCACTCCTATTGGGCTTGGGGGGTGATCAGGGATGGGCCTCTTGGGGGGAGGAGCTGTGGGCAGATCAGAGTGAGGCAGGCCAATCAGGGATGGGCCCAGCTAGGGGATGAGTTGTAAGGGGGTGGTTGACTAGCCACCCTGCCCTCAATTGGAGTAAGAGAGGCCTATCAGAAGTGGACCTGTGAGGAGGAGGGGCCATGGGAGGTTGGCCAGCCAGCCCCACCTCATGATTAGCCCAGTTCACTGACTATAGTGGGCAACACAGCACAAAAACTGGTCATTCTGGTTGTTCTGGCATTCTGGTCACTGGCCATATATATATATATATATATATATATATATATATATATATATACACGCACACACACTAGGGGCCTGGTGCACAAAAATTTGTGCACTCGGGAGGTCCCTCAGCCTAGCTTGTGCCCTCTTGCAGTCTGGGACCCCTCTGGGGATATCCACCTGCTGGTGTGACTGGTCAGCCTGGGTGAGGGTCTGATGGCTGTTTTCAGGCTTCCCACAGCCCCTTCAGATTTTGGGTCCCTATTGGGGTGCCTGGGCAGCCTGGGTGAGGAGCTGAGGGGTGTTTTCAGGCTGGCCAAGCCCCCCAGTGGGATCCCTCACCCTATTGGGGTGTGGCCAGCTTGGGTGCAGGCCTGCGGACTGTTTTCAGGCTTTCAGGCTGCCCACAGCTCCCATTGACCCAATGTCCCAGCAAGGCTGGCTGGAAGCAGGCTTCTGAGGTTTATCTTCTATAATTGATACATTGTTCCTTTAAGACAGGCCTAGGTGCAACAGAAGCCTGCTGTTTGCTTCAGCTCCAAGGCTTCTATAATTGAAACAATGTTGCAACTATGTTGTTGCCTTGAGCACAGAGACCCAGCTGGCCGGCAGACAGTTTACTCCTCATGCAACGGAAGCCTCTGTTTACTCCAGCTCCGTGACTGCCAGCCTCCATCTTGGCTGAATTAATTTGCATACAGCCACTCTGATTGGCTGGTGGGCATGGTTTAGGCATCCCGAAGAAATGGTCAATTTCAATATTACTCTTTTATTAGATTAGATATATGTGTATATAGACTAGAGGCCTGGTGCACGAAATTTGTGAATGAGGGTGGTCCCTTAGCCCGACCTGTACCCTTCCCAATCCGGGACCTTTCAAGGGATGTCCAACTGCCAGTTTAGGCACAATGGGACCTCCCCCACACAATCTAGGACTACTGGTTCCTAACTGTTTGCCTGCCTGCCTGATCAGCCCTAACCACTCACCTCCCTTCCTGATCAGCCCTAATACCTCTGCCTGCCTGCCTGATCACCCCTAACCACTCATTTGCTTGCCTGATCACCCCTAACCACTCCCTGAGGGATGGGGTCAGCTGGGGCAAGGGGCTGTAGTTATTCTGGTCTCTGGTCATCCTGGTCATTCTACCATTTCACCTGATGAGTTTTTCTTATATAGGATATTTGCTATTACTATAACTTCAGCAAAAATTCTGGGTCTCAAAGGTACTGTTCTTGCTGGAACTGTAGGCATATATCCATGCACCTATTGATCAGAATTTATTGACCAGTTTTTATCTTAATTTCGGAGGAGTGGAATTAACCACCCAAGACCTTCTGAAATATGAGAAAGGAAGAATTGGAAAACAGTTATATTATTAAAAAGAGGAGGAAAGGGAGTTAGTTGGATAAAAGGAATATATATACTTTCCAATATAGAAAGGAAAATAATTCTATGTGTGTACAAAACAAGCCCCAATGCATGAAAATCTTATTCTATGTACAAAATATTGACAAAAGTAGCAATGTGCTTAGGTGTACATTAATAATTCCAGTTTTTTGCAGCAAAATTGCACTTCCATGCTAGTATTCCACTCTAAGAAGACTGTCATTATATTTGCAGGTAATGAGATTTCAGGGGATTCCATTACTTTTTTGGCAGCCAAAATGAGTTACACATTTCATCACCATTTTAAATCTGAAGAGAGCTAATGGCTGGATCCTGACCTTTTGTGCTTGATGTGGAGATAGGCAACACCCTTTAACACACGTGGATTAGTATTTGGGGAATATATGTAATAGTAGCAAGTTCCGAACACAAGTTTCTAGATCTGCTAGATGCAGAGTTATTTTATAATTCAATAGTGACTTGTGAAACAGAAGTAAAAACTTCCCCAAATATGGAACCATATCCTTCACAACATAAACACTCTTATTCTTCTCTAGATACTGAGATAAAAATGTTACTTTTATTTTTATAAAGCAAGCAATTGGTAGCAGAATGGACAGATAGATTCTGAATCCAACATTAGTGTGCTCAGCGGAAAAAAAAGTAAGTCTAGCATGTGTCTATTTGGAATATGGTTTAAAGTTACTGTTAAGTAACTTCCTGTATGTCATCAGAAGAGATGACTGACTATTTATAAATCTTGAATAATATTAGCAGAATTTTATTTGAATTTATTTTAACATTTTAACTGTTGAATTTATATGGTCACTGTTTTATTATTCAAGACTGCTACCAATTTAAGTTTAGTTATTGTATTAAAATAAAAATATTACTAAGTACACACTTCATAAAATATATGTATAATGAATTAATAAGATAGTCAATACAAGTGTCTAGTTGATGTTAAAACATGAGCTATAAAACATTGAAGTACATTTTTTAGATAAATATAGCATCTTGTCATAGACACTGATTCCTGTGTCAAGTAGCATTAGAAGACTAAAAGGTTTATTATTTCATCCTTTTCTATAAGTACAAATTATGATGAAGATATAGTTGATTATAAGGGAAATATGTCAAATTACAATTTCTATTTGATTGGAAATTATTTTATTAAAAATATAATTTCCGTCCTGACCAGTTTGGCTCAGTGGATAGAGCGTCAGCCTGTGGACTGAAGGGTCCCAGGTTCGATTCCGGTCAAGGGCATGTACCTTGGTTGCAGGCACATCCCCAGTACAGGGTGTGCAGGAGGCAACTGATGGATGTTTCTCTCTCATCAATGTTTCTGACTCTCTATCCCTCTTTCTTCCTCTCTGTAAAAAAAATCAATAAAATATATTTTAAAAAATGATAATATAATTTCCTTCTTCCTCTGTTATGAATTATTTTCAAGTATGCAACCTGCTATTCTAAACACACATTAATCCCCTTCAAAGGCAATTCAAACCTGTTTTAAATCATTGAGATCAATACAATTTTCACCACTAACTGCCACCAAGTCTAACATATGAACACTCTTCATAAGACATTTTTATTAACAATTTGTAAAGCTCTTCTGTCTCTGATTTTAGTCTGAATAACAGCTTTTACATCTATAGTTCTTTATAGATTAAAACACTTTTATATGGGTATTTTCTCCAGCACCTGTGTCACTTCTGTGAAATTAAGTATTTGAGAGGGTATGTTGTAGGCCTCATATTCCACATTATAGATTGTTGCCAGCCATGCACTCCTGCTTAAAAGAATCCATGTGTCTGTCTACACTCAGTGACATAAGAGTGGACTCAACCACCAATGATTACACCTGTAAGATATTGAATTATTTCAATCATGTAGTTCAGTTCCCAGTGTTTAATATTGAAAATGTTCAAGATTTTCCCCAATTAGGATGATTGAATGAAAGCAGTAAATTTATGCAGAAAGTATTCATGAGGGAACATTGTTTTTCAAATCTTATTCTCCTGTCTGTTAAGCATCAATCTATGTGACTATGATATTAGTATCACTCTATTAAGTGATGTTTACAAGTTAACTATTATTTTCACTTACTTACTGTAAATATTTTCAACAATTTTGATTATTTGATTCTCCTTAGATACTTAAATTTAAGGAAATGTACTTCCATTTCCTCGATGGCACAGAGAAGAAAGAGCTTGCTTATATTTAGCTGCATGGGCATGACTACTTTTCCTTGTTATTCTTCATTAATTAGATGAAATATATCTGTAGAGAAACTTATAACAATAATGTATGAGTCTTATCTGAACTGCAACATTAAAATGAACAAATAGAAAAAAAAGAAAAAAACTTGAAAATTCAACTCATCTGCCATTAATAAACCCCATCTGCCATTCTATGGCACATACACAAACTGCTATAGAGAGATGCCAAGACAATTTAGAATTTCCTTCTACAAGGGCCTGAGCCAGAACTAATTTCATTCAAAGGATAAATGAGCAAAGTATTCCTTTGCCAACTGACAAAACGTAATGATTCATGATTAATGGATCCTTGTTTTTTTTCTTCCAAGACCTTCCCTTCCAGCATGGCAATACTGTAATCAGTGCAGGGAAAACCTGAAACTTTAAATGTGAGGGCAGCAAATCTGATCTATATTTTATGGTTCGGATTGGCTCGTTATTAGCAAAAAGAATGATTGATGATAGAAAATGCTGTCTTTTGAACCTTATAAGGCATATGTTAAAAATATTTTAAAGTATTTGTCTGCCCTAGATAAGACAGGATTAAGTTTTCTTAAAAAACAAGCTTTTGCTGTTAAAATGTTTTTGCTCCGATGTGCAAATCTAATTACTTAAAATATCATTGAGAGTTGTTGACTAATCACTTATGACCTTTTTTAAATTATAAAGTTGGAATCACTCTGAGAGAATTAGCGGTCTTTTTAGCATTAACTATAGAGTAAAAAGGTGGCTTTTATATTGTTAAATAATTTAAAACAACAATACTCCAGATGGAAAATAAGAAAATGTTCTCTTTTAATCCCTAATAATGAAGGCGAAATAAATATGATTGAAAAAATTAATCAGCACTTACTTCTTTACCATCATTTTTGTCAATGATATTAATGCCCAGTATGTGAGACTGTTTTCCAAAAGTGTCAGAAGGGGGTAGTTCACACTGGTAATCTCTTTAGCTTTCTTCGACTCTGGGCAACTACTTAATGGCATAATATGCTACTGCCAATTTATAGTCAGCATAATTTGTAGTTTTCTTGCTGTTAAGTCATGGGGAGATTTTATAAACTCATTCCAAGTTTGTTTTTGCACAATAAAAATGTGGAAATGTGCTGATCATATTATGAAAGGATTATGAAAGGATGTTTAATCAGTTGAATGAATGCTATATGATTCAGCATTTATACAATCTGATGATTAACAACTAATAAAATGGCCGTATTTAAAGATAACTTATGAAACACAATTATAAAACACACAGAGACACTGGTCAATAAAACTTGTCTGAATAACATTTGTGATTATAAAACTCATATGGATACAGGTTCCCCAATATTCAAAGGTAGAGAGTCTTATGAAAACTTTCGTAAGCTAAACTGGTGTAAAGTGAAGGAGCAAGTACCATTAACATATGGAAAAGTTTATGAATGTCCCTTGGACCCTAAATTCAGTGCTCACATGATGTGTTTTTTCATTCACCATAATCAAAACGCTTAATTTTCTTAAGTTTACACTAAAAGTAAACCCCCTGCAAACTCTCTTAGCCTTTTCTTATACGTTAGGACACATGATGCTAATGGAAGTACAGAGATAAAGCATAGATAGAGACACAACTCAAAGCAATGCAGCTTGATGTGAGATGCTGAGTGTAGTTCCAGGGAAGGAGCTTGGTGGTGGCGCTCTGGCTATTCTGGGTGCCATTGCCTCTGTAACAGCTTGGCGCAAAACAAACACTGAATGCTATTCTCACTTTCTGTAAGAGGAGGAATTTTCTTTGGGTTCCTTCTAGTTCACCAAAACAAATATGGATGCCTGGCCAGGGTGGTTCAGTGGTTGGTTGTTGACCTATGAACCAGGAGATCAAGGTTCAATCTCCCAAAAAGGGCATGCAGAAGGCAGCCATCCATGGTGTTCCTCTCGCATCACTGATGTTTCTATCTCTCTCTCCTTCTCCCTCCCTCTCTTGAAGTCAATAAACATATTACAAAAAAGAAAAACAAGAACTGGTATAGGTTTTTGGAAAAGGAAAGTGGTATAACACTAACCTTCAGAAAGCTGGAGATACATGGACATATTTGCTTATTATGTACTTAAATGCTATCATCATAAAACTCAAAACTAAAACATGTTGTATATTAGAATGAACCATATTAAATTGACTCATTCCAACTTTTTTTCTACAAAAATGTCAACTTGATTTACTTAAATTAAGAAAAGACCAATAAAATTTCTAGTTGTCTCTTTTAGTTCTGTTAAAGAAGAAAAGTCAAGCTATCCAATATGTGTAAAGTACTTAGAATAGTAACTATCACAAATTATACATTCCTTATATTAGTTATTATTAGTGTGGACAAAAAGGGACCACATACTAAACCTGACAAGCTCAGGGAAGACCTGCATGATGAGCCTTACAATCTCAGAGACCTAAAGTAACATCATAGGATGGTCTGAAATTCAAACTTTCTAACTGGCCCTAACCAGTTTGGCTCAGTGGATTGAGAGTCGGGCTGTGGACTAAAGGGTCCCAGGTTCGATTCCGGTCAAGGGCATGTACCTTGGTTGCGGGCACATCTCCAGCAGGGAGTGTGCAGGAGGCAGCTGATCAATATTTCTCTCTCATCGATGTTTCTGACTCTCTATCCCTCTCCCTTCCTTTTTGTAAAAAAAAAAAAAAAAAAAAAAAAAAAAAAAAAAAAAAAAAAAAAAAAAAAAAAAAAAAAAAAAAAAAAAAAAAAAAAAAAAAAAAAAAAAAAAAAAA